>JAEIFU010000366.1:0-27500 GCA_018904235.1 Lordiphosa stackelbergi
ATCACATATTGATCAATACGAACAAAGTTTTGTTTTTATATAAATACCGACATGGCCGAATACCAGATCGTTCGTCCTTATCAACACAGTTGGGTGGACTCACTTTGCAATTATAAAGTAACATTAATTGATATACTGAATATAAATAATTAAGTGACATTAATTATACATTAAACTCTCCTATAATTAATTTCCTATAATTTATGGCCTTCTCTATAAAATCTGCAAGCATGATCCATCTTCACCGTTTAATGCGCATGTTATTTCTGATCCGTAAGTTGCGTTCTTCCAAGGGATCTGAGAACGGGACATCTGCCAAGGAAGTGTGTTATATCCTCGACTTCCCTAAGGTTGCACGGCTTGCACTCCTTCTTTCCCCGTCTATGTATACTTCCGTTTAACCACAGAGTGTCAGTGCGTGCTTTAAGTATCCAACTTATTGTTGTTCTGCTGTATGAATTGTTACAATATGTTCTTCCTTTCCTGTAGTCAAGATACTTATAAAAACGAGAATCGCTTGATATGTGGTCTTTTTTTTCTTAGCGCCATAAGAAGTTCAATACATATATTGCACCAATGTTCTTTTGTAATACACGTCATATTTATCATTTCTTGAGATAGTTCACAAATTAGCAATAGGTTTTTTACTTTGTGAAACCAAAAAACTTGCGTGCGTATTACGTATTTGGTTAATATCTGAGGTAGTCGGCAATCGTCAATCAAGAAAAAACTGATTTGTGCAGTTCTCTTGATACTCATGTCCGCCTGTCCTTCCATATGAACAAACAGATCTCACAGATGGAAAGATTTAGAGATTTGAAATGTTTGGAACATAAACTTCTTATACTTGCAGGCAGATCAGGTTTATTTTCAATATTTGGCACGCCCTCTCTCGCCCCCGCAATTTTGAAAAACAACTTCATATCCCTCATAGTTTTGTAGATTAATGGTTCGTACATTCTACGCATAGTATTATGTATTGATTTGCCGAACAAATGATAAAGATCGGATATAACGATAGAACATATAACTACGATAGGTAGCTCACAGTTTTTCATATTTTGTTTTTATATGCTATAATTTTGATCGAATTTTGCGATCTCTGGCCCTTACTCTGACCGAGATGTATCAAATTCGGTCAAATTAAGACTCTTATGATTTTGATTGGCTTACAGGGCAACATGTCAATGGAATTTTATGTGGTTGCCTTCCAGTTTCCCTTTTCAAGTAAATCCAATCAACTAAATCGCAAAAAGAAAAAACATAAAATTGTTTTTCACAAACAACATTGACTCTTTTCTTCTTCTTTGACCCTGTATTCAGCTAGTGCCATTCTACTGAACCGCATTCAGTTTATGGCACCCGCAGTTTCAGTTTGAAACTTTTTCATTCAATTCACTTAAGTTACCCTTCTCTTCTTTGCATTTTGTTGCACTGCTTCTTACCTGGTGGTAGTCGGGATTCTCCTCTACACCATTTTGGTGTAAACTTTCCTTGGCAAACGTGAAACATGAAAGACCTTCGTCCTGGTTCTGGCCAAGGGAGTCGTTGCAGCTAATGGTGTTTATTGCATTTACTCTCCTGCTGGCACTTAAATCGGCATCAGGCTGCCAGGGGGACCACATTGAAGTGTGACACTGTTGCGCAACAGGACCAGCAGCTACGCAAATATCCAGGACCGACTTCCAAGTCCAGCTGCTGGCTTCGGCCGTGTGGAAGAAAGTGCAAAGTAAATTCACAACACAAAGTCTACTTCGAGGGTGCGGGTGCACAACACGTTGCGACGCCAATTGTGGGTGAGATTTGGCTGCTCCTGCAAACTTTGATTAAATCATATGACAAACTGGTAGAGAGTGGCTGCAAGTGGTTAGCAAGGGGGGTGGGATTCAAGCGGTTTGCCACCGAGCCACCGGCTGCAGTTAACTTGACTGTGGTCTGGGTAGATCATGAAGCTTGTTGAGGCTCATGGTGAGGCAGAGACCATGTCAGGAAAACACACATCAATGAAGGCATGACTAATTATAGATGGATGAACATAGATTGACGCTATCAAATGAATTAACCCACCACAAATGACTAAAAATAGTAGAAATGGCTGGTAAATGACATCACCTTCCATGTGCTAAAACTTCCTGGGGTGGCAAAACTAAATATAGATTTTTGCCACAGGCTTATATAAAATAATTATCAAATGACACAAACAATAACCATCAGTAGTTTGATAACAAAATTCACAATTTGATGTTGATAACAACATCGTAAGAACATTATCGCATCCGCCGACCTTCGGCAACTGAGGTGAGGAGAAAAAACTGTCCAGTGCCTGGTATAATAAATACATCGCAATAAAAAAGTCAGAATTTAGATCAAAATACAATATGTTAGAAGTGGAAATGTCCATTGTCCAAGGTCCAAACCCGTCTGAGCCTTTTCTTGAAATAGCACACAGCTGAAAGGCCTGAAATCAAGGCCTGTTATCTTTTCTGTTATGTTAAACAAAAAACAAGGAACATTAGAAAACGCTTAATTGCCATGAAAGAATATATACAACCAAGACGGTAATCTTTTTTATGAACTCTTTTTTATTTTTTTTTGCAATTTTCTGTTGTGTTTTTGTTTTTTTATGTGTAGTTCCTGTGGTATTTTTAGGCTAATATAACCTAAATGTCACTTGTTCCTTGGATTAAAAGTGGCCAGCTCCTCGTTACTTCTCGCAACTAAAAATGTAATTGTGTCCATTAACATGTATTTGATATGGTGTAATTAAAACATTTTTATCGTTTTTGCTCGTTTTCGAAATATTTGATATTGTTGCAGACGGAAACAGTGTATTTTTATTATTTTTTGGACAAATTTAGCAAAAAACGAGAAAGCAAAGCTAACTTCGTCTGTGTCAAAGTTTTAATACACTTGAAAAAGCTTGTCTCAAAAGTAAGCGATTTCGACCAAACTTCGCAGATCAGCTTAAAAACATATAATATGAACAATGACCGTGTTAAAGAGCGCTAATATTAAGAACAAAACAGTTTTTCTCACTTAAACCCATTTTTGTAGCTATGGCAGCTACAAGAAGTAGTCATCCGATCCGGTCGGTTCCGATATATTAGCAACGTGCAGTCAAAAGAAGACTCTGTGCAAAGTTTCAGCTTGATAGCTTTAAAACTGAGAGACTAGTTTGCGTAGAAACATACAGACAGACGTACAGACAGACGGACGGACAAAGCTCAATCGACTCAGCTCGTCGCCCTGATCAAGAATATATATAGTCTATAGGGTCGGAAATGACCCTGCGTTGCAAACTTCTGGGCAAAATTATAATACCATTTGCGAGGTTATAAAATTAGAGGGAAGCTAACTTCGGCTCTACCGAAGTTTATATACCCTTGGAGCATGGTATATGCTGTCAGTTTGGTATAG
Organism: Lordiphosa stackelbergi; assembly: GCA_018904235.1. Classification (NCBI taxonomy): domain Eukaryota; kingdom Metazoa; phylum Arthropoda; class Insecta; order Diptera; family Drosophilidae; genus Lordiphosa; species Lordiphosa stackelbergi. The sequence continues at coordinate 3,418 of JAEIFU010000366.1, forward strand.
CAATACGATATATTCATCCGATTTTGATCACAAATTGTGTTGAAATAGATAACATTCTTATAAAAAAAACGAGAGCGTAAGTTAAAGTCGGCTCTAACCGACTTCGATATACCCGTTACTCATGAAAAAACATGTTTAGCAGTGTTCCTGCGTTCCTTAGAGTGCCCATCCGAAAAGTATGCAACATTTTTATACCCGTTACTCGTAGAGTAAAAAGGGTGTACTAAAATCGTGCAAATGTATGTAACAGGCAGAAGGAATCGTTTCCGACCATATTAAGTATATATATTCTTGATCAGCATCAACAGCCAGTACAGAGTCGATATAGCCTTGTCCGTCTGTCCGTCCGTCCGTTCGTCCGTCCCTCCGTCCGTCTTCGTATGATCACCTAGATCTCAGAGATGGTAAGAGATAGAGGTTTGACATGTATGGGACAAATGCTTTTTTTGTCTGCACGCAGATCAAGTTTGTTTCAAATTTTGCCACGTCCCCGCAATTTGGAAAAAAGTTAAAGATAGAGGATTCGTACCTTCTAGAGATAGTTGTAATTAGCAAAATGAATCGATTTGCCCAAAAATGACAAAGATGGATGAACGGTTCTCAAGTCATAAGGCCCCTCCCCGCTACCACCCTAAAAAAATGTTGCATACTTTTTGGATGGTCACACTAAGGAACGAGGAACACTGTTAAACATGTTTTTTTCATGAGTAACGGTATATCGAAGTCGGTTAGAGCCGACTTTACTTACGCTCTCGTTTAGGATGGGAGGGTGGTAGTTGAGAACCGTTCATCCGATCTTTATCATTTCTTCGGCAAATCGATTCATTTTGCTAATTACTAACTATCTTCAAATCATCAATCTTTAAAGCTGTAGGAGATATAACGTTTTTTCCAAATTGTGGGGGCGGGAGGGGGCGTGGCCAAAATTTGAAACAAACTTGATCTGCGTGCAGATAAGAGAAGCATTTGTCCCATACATGTCAAACCTCTATCTCTTACCATCTCTGAGATCTAGGTGTTCATACAGACAGACGGACGGACGGACGGATGGACGGACAGACGGACAAGGCTAAATCGACTCGGCTGTTGATGCTGATCAAGAATATATATACTTTATATGGTCGGAAACGATTCCTTCTGCCTGTTACATACATTTGCACGACTGTATAAAAACATAAAATTCTGAAAAATGCATGAAATATTTATTTGAATCGATAGAACTGTCCATATATTTTAATGTTTGAAGATTATTTCATTCAAATGTTGACCGTGTCAGCGCCTCAAATGGTCCATCCGCTTAGTCCATCTTTGGCATACTCTTTCCAACTTTTCGGCCGGTATCTCACGAATCAATGCTTTAATGTTGTCTTCCAAAGCGTCAATTAACAGACAAACCTGTATAGACATGAGCTTTAACATAGCCCCACAAAGTCGTTAAATCGCAGGATCTAGACGGCCAATTGACCGGTCCCGAACGTGAAATAAAATGTTCACCGAACTCTTCTCTCAATAAGTCCATTGTTGCGCGTGCTTTGTCATGTCACATGTCATGCAAGTCAAGTTCTTGCATTTTGGGCAAAAAAAAGTTGGATATCATCTCACGGTAGCGCTCACCATTGACAGTTACGTTACGATTCGCATCATCTTTGAAGAAGTACGGTCCAATGATGCCACCAGCCCATAAACCACACCAAACTGTGACTTTTTCTGGATGCATTGGTAGCTCTTGCAATGCTTCTGGCTAATATTCACTCCAAAATCAACAATTCTGCTTATTTACCCATTGAGCCAAAAATAAGCTTCGTCGCTGAACACAATTTTTTGGTAAATACACTGAAAAAAATCATTCCATTTCGGGATTTCCGGGACCAACCCATGCCGAAAGGGTACTAAAAATGGGTTGATCCCGGAAAGGCAGAAATCATTCTGTTCGGGATAAATTTTTAAAGACTTTAAAAATATTGTTTTTATGGAAAGGAGGAGGAGGGTGGTGGAAAAAAAACCAACCCCCCCCCACCCCACAAACCCCCAACATTTGAATATAAACTGTAATTAATTTTATGATTTAAGAACATTAAAAAACTTTTTTTTACTTACCTTACTGGGACTTGAGCCTTGGACATCCGAAGACTAAACAACACACGGACGACGTCACGTTAGACAACTCGACCATCAGACCTAAGCAAGACGTGGCGACGAAAACGTATTTAAGAATGTACTCATGGAATTCTGTTGGCATTTTTCCGCTCTGAGAGCAACAACAGCCGTGGTAGAGTGGACTACACATTCGCTTACAAGCGTGGAGGCCGAGACTCAAGTCCCAGTAGGAGCGTAGTGTTAAATATTTATACCCTTGCAAAGGGTATTATAATTTTGCCCAGAAGTTTGCAACGCATAGAAATATTCATTTCCGACCCTATAAACTATATATATTCTTGATCAGGGTGACGAGCTGAGTCGATTGAGCTTTGTCCGTCCGTCTGTCCGTCTGTCTGTCTGTTTCTACGCAAACTAGTCTCTCAGTTTTAAAGCTATCGAGCTGAAACTTTGCACAGAGTCTTCTTTTTACTGCACACTGCTAATATGTCGGAACCGACCGGATCGGATGACTATATCTTATAGCTGCCATAGGAACTATCGGTTGAAAAGTGGGTCTTTGTGAGAAAAACTTTTTTGTTTTTAATGTTAACGACTCCCACTTCAGCGACTATTAATATTATACGCTTTCACATAGATTTGGAAGTTTTTGTCAAAATCGGATGACTATATCTTATAGCTGTCATAGGAACTAGCGGTCGAAAAGTGGGCTTTATTTAGAAAAATTGTTTGTTTTAATGCTGGCGTTCTTAAACTCTGATGTATTTAAACATTTGCAAGGGTATAAAAACTTCGGCAAAGACGAAGTTAGCTTGGCCTTCTCGTTTTATTTTTATTTAAGGTGTTTTTAACATTGTCTATATTTTATACAATTTTTAAATCGATTGTTTTCGTCAATAACGTCAAAATAAACAATAAGTACGGTCGGGATCAAATCATTCCTATATATGCTTAAAATCTTCCCGGCATTTTTTTTTTCTGTGTAGTGGATTTTCGGCCAACTTTCCCCCAAAATTCTACTTTGCGGTAGGTGGAATAGTGGATCTTCGGCCAACTTTCCACCAAAAATTCTACATTGCGGTAGGTCGTTTGGCTTCAATTCTTGCACCAGCTGTTATTTTGAAAGGCTTCAGACCTAAATCTTCCGCAAAATTTTCAACGTTGTTGAGTAATGAGGCCCAATTGCTGCCAACGGCGACGAATCGATAATTGATGGTCATCATTTACACTGGCCGAAACAGCTGCGATATTTTCTTCAGTTCGCGCTCTAAATGAAACGTAAATTTAGTGCTGAAAAAAAAAAACCGTCCGCAAATTTCAGTCTAATAGCCCGAATAACCGCTTCAGTGGGTCGCATTAAACTGACCATAAAATAGAAGAAGCGCGCGATTAACTTTCTAACAGAGCACGCATTTTGATAATAAAATTCAATAATTTACAAGCGTTGTTCGTTTGTAAGACGATTGATGGTTAAATTATAGACCAAACTGAAGATGTTTGACAGTGATACCAAACACGAAACGTGGGTGAGCTGTTTAAACCAGTGTTGCCAAAAAGATAATAGCTAAAAAGCACCCTTTATAAAGACGCTACTATTGAAAACAAGAAAGTTTTTCTTACTAAAACTAATTTTCCAACCGATCGTTCCTATGGCAGCTTTATGCTTTAGTCATCCGATCCGGCCGGTTCCGACAAATGTGCAGCGTATTTGTACCAAAAGACTTCGTGGAAAGTTTGGTTAAGATAGCTTTAAAACTGACGGAGGAGATAGCATAGAAACAGACGGACAGACGGACGGACAGACGGACATGGCTATATCAACTCAGCTCGTCATGCTAATCAAGAATATATACACTTTATGTGGTCAGAGATGCTTCCTTCTATGCGTTACAAACATCCGGACAATTTCAATATACCCTTTCCAAGGGTATAAAAAGGCATATTTTCCGGATAGAGGACGTTTCAAAATTTATCTAGAAAACGCAGTTTCCAAAAGGACAGATCTATCCGCAAAGAGGACAAATTGGCAACACTGCTCCTAAACCTTTACGAATCTACGAACTCGTTGTAGCCGCTCCTACTCGCCTGGAATGCTCGTATGACGACTTGTACCATCGACATCGTTCCCTCATGCCTTCACTCTAGAAGATTCTGCATAAGTTTAATCACAAATATTCTAATTTTCTCCATTGCAATAAGTTTTAATTTGCCTTCGTTTACAATCCAACAGCTGATCGCCACTTTTTGTTGTTGCCACGCTGTTAAAATCCAGAAAATCTGCTAACTTAAGCTGCTTTGGTGCTGCCACATCTGCCAAAAGGTTAGTCATTTTGTGAATTTACAAAAGATGTATAAACAGGAATAAATTTGATTTTGCAAATTGAAGAAATCGTGAATTTCATGGTCTAAACGTAGTAATTTATAGAGAGGGAGGGGGGGAAGACCGCCACCCCCATTTCCTTTAATGTTCTAAATTTTTTTACCCCTGGACTTAACACGAAAAGCAGCATTTTAAAGCATATGACTAATCAGCACTCGCGCGACAGACGACTTTTTATATTTATTATTATTAACTTTTTATTCGTCAAAAACATGAAATGAATAAACACATTTTCTTTTTTCATGACCACCGATCGTGTTTTGTGAACGGAAAAACAGACCAAAATCATGGTTATAAGAACACAATATTTTTCTCTAAGATATTCGACTTTCTTTTAAAGCATTAGGAATGTCTGCATAAGAAAACACACAGCTATAAATTCAAATAAAAGAAGGAAAATATTGGTGGCCTTTAAAAAGTGCTTGAAGTATGTAAATTTGAATAACATAATTTTTTGCATTTAATTTGCCACAATTTTTTCTTGCTGCACCATTATTAATATCGATTTGCATGCTCCATCCTTGTGTTCAACTTTCTGCTGATTAAAGAAGAAAATGTGCAAAATTATGAATCAATTTTCCACTCAGCAGTAAAAGTCAACTGCATAATTTGTGCGAATAAGTGTATTTCAAATTAATTTCCATTTTAGTTTTCAACATTTTCAATTCAAATTTGTGTTTATCTCAGCAGCCTCGGATTCAAGTGTCACCATCTGATTCGGTCGATGTCGTTTGCTTGCTAGGAAATATTTCAGTAGTTTTAAATATTCAGTTGGAATCGGTTCGTGTTTTGTTTAGTTGTAAAGATAGAAAAAAAGCAAATTTTTATACAAAACTTTATTTTTTTTATAAAAGATGGACTTTACTGTATCTAATTTACAAGACCAACTTGATTATACTTTTTTTAAGAAGAACAATTTCGGTCCGCAACAGTTTCAGCAGCAAATTTATCAGACGCATTTTGTGACCAATCCGGCAGTAGGTGGCATAAGTCGCTTGGAGGAAGGCAGTGATGATGGACCCACCCAGAATAACTGTGGCACAGATGATCAGGAAGGAGAAGGAGTAGCAGCAGAAGATAATGGTGCCACCACAGATGAAACCGTTATGTCGGTCTCTTCTTCACCATTGGCCTGCTCTTTGGAACTCAAGAATTCACTGGACGAGGCGAATAAGCAGAAGCAGCAGACTGGCTTGCCATTGGCTTGCTCTTATTCGGAACTCAAGAATTCATTGGACGAGGAGAATAAGCAGCTGCAGCTTCAGACTGACTTTTGTCTGGCACACTTTCAAAGTCGTCCACCTAGCCACACTCCCTATCTGCATTTGGGACAACAGCAATATATTTTACAGCCGGATACGGTATTTGTGTTGGGAATGCCCCTTAATTTAACCAAGAATGACATAGTAACATTTTTTCCAAACTCGTGGGGCAATACAAATAGACGAAGTGTTTAAGAAACCAAAGGTTTTTGTTTATAAAAACAAAGCCACTGGATTATCGAAGGGCCAGGCCACCATTACCTATGTTAGTCCATATTCGGCGCAGTCGGCCATTACCAATCTGAATGGCAGCAAGTTTCTGGGTCACACATTGATGGTACTACCGGCATACCTGTCTACCCGCAAAGGAGGCGGCTTGCACTTCACATATCCCCGAGATGCGGTGGAGTTGCAGCGTCGTCGGCGTAAGCTCAATTGGAAGCCGGCCAGTGACAATTGGCTCTGCTTGATCTGTCGCAATAGCAACTTTGCCTGGCGCTCGTGTTGCAATCGATGTAAGGCCTCTAAAACGGAATCTTCCGCCGAAGCCCTGGCTGTGCAGAATCGCTGGCGACCCCGCATAAATGATTGGACTTGCGGCTTTTGTTTTAATCTGAACTTTTGGCATCGAAAGAATTGTAATCGCTGCACTGCCCCCAGAATGGATGCCACAGCTGGTTGCGAGACGCAGAAAGAGAAAGATAAGTGGGAGCTGGTGCTGACCAAACAGAACGCCACAGATTAGGAGGTGGTAAAGAAAAGTATATGATCCCATGCAGACGGAGAAAGAAGTGTGAGCTAGTGCTGACCGGTCGGAACGCCACAGATTTGGAGTTGGTGTAAAGAAGTGTATGCTCCAATCCCAAAATTAGAAGTGATTCCACATTCCACAACTTTTCAGGGACTAAAATTTTCCTGCCATTTAACAGGGAGAAATCTTCCACTTCAGCTGCGAAATTGAGTCCAAATTATATGTGAAGTAAATATTTTCAATAAATGACAGCTCTACACCGCTCCGGGGTTTTCCAAGGAGAGAACCAAATATAGTTTCTGCACTTTCCTGGAAGACTGTAGATACCGAACGTTTTTCTGAAACTTCTAGTAAAGTTAAAGCTCATCTTCAACCTTTTCGCTAAACAACTCTCCAGTCAATTAGTTGCCAATTATTTGGCTAATGAGGCAACACATTAAATCCACTAAGTAGGCCAGCGAAAACAAACCAAAAATTAATTTGCCACACACACAAAATAAAAGTCAACAAGACAACTGGGCTAGATGAAATATACGCGGCAGGACATATTTACAAATATCCTGGTCGTGGGGCAAGAGTCCTGATAAGCGGCAAACGGCTTCAACTGTCCCATGTTCTATGGTGCTTAGCACGCTATTCGCCTTTTTACGAGCCACGCCCCCTCTCTGACCTTATCGAGACATTAGCACACAGACCACACCAGTCAAGCTTCTTCATTAGGACGCACCCGGCACTGTCACTGGGTTGGAGCGCAATTAAATAAAACGCCCCAGCGGCGTGTCAATTTCTTTTTGGCGTCTGTGGCATGAAGCTCATTAGGTCAGCTGCCTTCGCCATGCTTTTATTGTGCACCATAAACTCTTGTCCTGTCAACGCGAATGGAAAGGACAGGAAGTGAAAGAGCTGCTTTCAAATCATTATGGGGCATACCGACTGGGTGGAATGTTTGCTTCAAATTAAATGAGAATGATTCACACAGAATGTAAAAACCGCAAAAAATTTAAACATTCAAATTTTTCTTCTTAAGTCAGTCGTTAAACAAGCGATGTAATAAACCTGGAAAAAGCTAAGGCATATAGTCAGATGAGTAAGAAAATTTACAACTTTGAGATCTGAATGATTTTCGAAAGGTGTTGAATTTTGTGCCCTACTAAGTTTTTCTCTAATCTGATTATATGCCTTTAAAACTTAAATTAATGAAGTGTATCTATAAGTAATCGAGCCAAGTTTAACTTCCAGAGCTAAATCTCTATATGCGGGTTTTCAAAAAAAGGGCCCCATGGGGGCCAATATAATTAAAGTGGTTAAAAACACACATATATTTGATCGAATTTTCATAGGAAAAAATCAAATTAAACTAATGTAAGCTAATCTTACATTTACTAATCCAATTGGATATATTCGGTTTTACGGCCGTGCTAGCGCTTTTTACATTTTGATATTAAATTTGCTTAATTTTTTGGAAAAAGTGACTATAGATTAGTACTTTCGCTATCTAAAATCTTTCTGATGGTACAAAGGGCTATACAATAATGCATAAGAAACCATGAGAAACTATGCCAATGGAATTAACTGTAAGTTTTTGCTTCGCATCATAGCAGAAACCACATAAATATAATGATGGAAAAAATGTCACGTTCGACATGTCACGTATCGACAGAGATAAATATTTTTTTGCAAAAAATGTACTCAAGATTTTTAAATAAAATAATATACATTTCAAAGAACTATTCATTCAAAGGATATTAAGATTATTTGGGCTTAGTTATTGTGTTAGGTTTCGCTAAACTTTGTCTTTATATAGCTGCTCCCGAAAACCACTTCTATTTTCGTCACGTTCGAATAGCTTCCAATTTTGATATTATTTCAGAAACCGAATTTCACTTGATATACACTATAACACTAATTAAAGTGCTTGCTAAGAGCTGTATAATACAATACAGTACAGTAAAAAACGAATTAAAAATTCGATTTATTTTGACTTTTTTTCATTTTCAATGTGTACGACGGTCACGGTTCGACAGAATGGAAATGCCCATATCTATAAAAGACAGTGTCCTGATTCACTGACTGACTGATTGGCAATCATCGCACAGCCTAAACGGTAAGAGATAGAAAGCTGAAATTTGGACAGGAGTTTCTGTTAGTGGTGAAAGTGCGGACTAAGACGGGGTTTCGGAAAATTCCACACGGAAAAGTCGGGAAAGCGTCGGAAAAGTTTATATGGGACAAATGGTATTTTTCATCCGATTGACTTGAAACTTGGTTTATAAGCATAGTACGCGAAATAATTCGACACGTGTTTTCCCGATTTTGGAAAATCCACCCACGAGGAAAATGGCCGGAAAATTCTGCATGGAAAAAAAATTTTTCATCCGATTGGCTTGAAATTCGGTTTTAAGGATAGAATACAAAATAATTAAAAAATGTGATTTTCTGAAGTTTGAAAATTGACCTAGTGGGGCGACGCACACGAAGAAACAACTGTTGATGCCATCTTTTAAGAGGATTAAAGTATTTAAAAAAGTTAAAAGTTAGAAATATTTATTATTTACGAATTAAAAAAAAATTGTTGCTTTTTTTGGAAAATAAATTTTTTTTCGAAACATAGGAAGCTAAAAACTGGCCAAAACGATTCTTTGCTAATATTATTAACTTGAAATTCTTTTTTTCGCAGTCGGGAAGAGTATATCCTATAGTTTTTGTTGGAATAATCGTGTTAAATTTTCAAAACTTTATAGATTTTAGAGATAATTATAATCAAAAAATAACATAACCAATTTCGTATTATATTCAGCAATTTTTTTTATTCCCATAGCTACTTTGACTTGAATTAATGTACTCCTCTTGAACTTCAGGTACATTTTCTAACAGTTTTAAAGCTGATTTTGGCTTTTGATTTAATTTAATTTTTTTTCCTGTCTCTTGAAATGCCTCGATACTAGAACATTTTCTCGAAAAATGTTCTCTGTAAATCTTGAAATCTTTGTTTCGTCCTTCCTGGGCCTCCTCGGTTAATTGACCAATTAAGAGCAATGCATAATTAATTATTTCCGGGCCATGAATAAAAAATTTATGCAAAGTTGGCGTCATATTGTACCTAGGGTACAAATTTACGAAATGCTAATCTTCAAGTTTTTTATATTGTGGGGGTTTTTTAAGGGTTTTTCTTTTTTTTTTAAAAATTTATTTTTTTTTTTTTTTCTTCTTCCCCTCTTTTTTTTGGGTTTGATTATTTTTTTTTTTTTTTATTTTTTACCCCCCCCCCTTTTTTGTTTTTTTTTTAATTTAGTTTTTCCATTTTTTTTTTTTTAGGATATTTTTTTTTTTGTTATAAGTTTTGAAAAGGTGTATTAAATTATTCTTTGAATTTGGCTATATTAATATCATAGTTGCATTAAACAACTATTAATTTACTGTCCATTCTTTTAAGCAAATCGATGTCTATCTTAGTTTATCTGCAGTCAATTCAGCGTTTTGAAAAAATCGCCTAGCAGTGTTACCATCGTTACTACTTCCAAATCCAGGTTTCGGGAGATCAATAAGTAAGCCTTCCTTTCCTTGTTTCCTTGAATTCGTTCTGAATTCGATTTTATGTCTGGGCAACAATTTCTTTGTCCTCTACCGATCTGGCTTGCTACCTTCTTAATGGCAATTTCTAGGACAAATGCAAAAGGCATTGAAAAATTCGAATCCATCCATGTAAAGTTGAAAGCCCAAATTTCAAATTTTCCGTTTTCAGTTCCTTTAATAACATTTCGTCAATGTTATTAAATTGTTTGCTTGTTGCTCCGCAAATGTAGCACTTAGATGTTGATGCTGTCTCCGTCAATGCATTACAAGCTTTTCCGACAATTATTGAAAGAATTAAATGATGGCTTACTTCAAATTAAGCGCCTTCAACTTGCATCACAGTGTTAATAAGCTGAATTTCTTTCTCGATTCAATCATTTTCTGCCAGCAAAACACATAAAAAAATAAATACCTGCTTCATTTTCCATGGTTATTTAAAGAAAAGTATTTTCAAATTTAATCCATTCGCAAATATCAAGAAAGTAAACAAACAAAACAGATGTTAGAACAGCTGATTAATGAAATTCAACATGCGCGCGAATGTTTGGAAATGACTTCACTTACTAAAATTCAATTTTCTCTGAAAAGGCAAAAAAGGGCACCATTTTTTTCTATTTGAACTTTATTTTAAAATTGATTTCAAACAATAAAAATGTAGTTTTTTGGACCTTTTTCCAAAAAAAAAAAAAATATTAAATTTATTTTTATAAAAATTTTTTTATACTAATGAGTACTAAGATATAGTCAAAAGTAATACTTCCAATCGCCACATGTAATGTAAAATTGGCTGACAGCTCCTCCAACGGGGCCAAGCCAAGCTTCTCACAATCTCTTGGCGTGTGTGCCTTAAATTTTTCGCACAAGAGAAAGGGACCTACAGTTTAACGCCGAATCCGAACGGCAAAGTTTGAGAATTTGCTTTTTCGCCACATATCCGCATAAAAGTTTCATATTCATGAAAAACGATTGCGAACACACATTAAAATGCCCTATTTTATGAATTCCTTAAAATCGAGCTCGAAAGGTGAACTTTAAATGCGTGTTGTGGGAGATCCAAATATCGTAGACTATTTTTCTTTTTTGATTATTACGCAAAATTTAATCTTCTTTCAAGTTGCATTTAAACTTTCTTCAATATCTCAAAAAAAAAATCAATTTTGGCACTGATTTTGCTCTAGTCGCCCCAGCGTGTGACGGTCGGAAAATTGCCGGAATATCTGAATGCAAAAATTATTTTTTTCGTCCAATTGGCTTCAAAATCGGTTTGTAAGTATAAAATACGAAATAATTTGAAATGTGATTTTCCGATGTTGAAAAATTTGACCTGACGGTCGGAAAATGACCGGAAAATTCTGCATGAAAAAATTATTTTATTAAAAAATGTGATTTTCTGCTTTTAGAAAATTTGACACAAGAGTCGGAAAATTCTGCATGGGAAAAAACTAATTTTCATCCGATTGGCTTCAAACTCGGTTTGTAAGGATAGAATACGAAATAGTTTGAAAAGTGATTTTCCAAAGTTGGAAAATTTCAGCTGACGGTCGGAAAATTAAATTGGGAACATTTTGGACGTGTTGCGCGTTCCATAAGCTAAATTGTTTCTAATGGACTGAAATGCCGTGCACTGATTATAATTTAATATTGATGTTTACCATTTACTCTGCATTATTTCAAATTATTTTTGCTCTTTTCTCACGATTATGTAGGTTCAAGATGTTATTGGAAAATAGCAACAAAAATTTGCCAAATATGAAAACATTTTGTGTAGAGCACTATCTGACTGACTATAGCTTAAGGTCCTTACTATAGCTTTAGTTCGTATGTTGTCCTTTTACAGCGCATAGGAACTGTTTATAAATAAATGAATCAAATTGATGAAAATTTGAATAATCATGAATCATGAAGAATATATTTATTGGTATGGTTACGGCATACATAACAACGAATGTAAATGAAAACTCCCCAGAAACTTCGAACCAGATACTAAACGCTTTTGCATTTTTGATGCATTTAAGCAAAGACCTGCATCGTTACCACGAGCTTTAATTGAAGTGGTCGATATCAGCATGCGCTCCTTTTTTTAACGTAATCGCTGTGAGCCTGCAGGAAGAACGGCATGTCTAAACTTGTCTTTTTTTTTAATTCGGTCAATTGTCCATTTTACATCATTTGGAATCATTTCCGACCAAAATCAACATGATTGTTTTTTACGCATACACTCTAAATTTTTTTACTTTTAAGTCAAAACAGGTAAAAATATAATTTTGAGTAGGTAGGACCACGTCAGGACTTGCTCTCTAAGGCTGACGCAACCTAACGTGTCGATGTGCTTTTGATTCCTTCTTTTTTGGTTAAAGCAAAGACCTTATAATATAGAGATGCACCACTTCACACAAAATTCTAATCCGAAAATTTTAAAGCAGCGAACAAGCGCGCACAAAACATCAAAAACATTTTTTTCAATCAGTCCACATGTCAGTGAAATTACGCAGTTCTGAAAATGGTATTAAGTAATATAAATCAGAGATTAAAACCGAAAGGAATAACGGTATGGGTTACGGTTACTGTTTTGGCCGATCGCTTTTTTTCCGGTTACGGTTATATTACGGTTGTGAGATATGGGTTACGGTTAGGGTTACGGTTGTTAGCCTTATTCTGTTTCGGGTTTCGGTTACGGTTATTAGTATAAAATATTACTTTGACAAATCTTGCCCCATTTGGAATCTCATTTATTCACTTAGTTCAAATTTCTTATACAGAATTTTCACCATTATTTTCGCCTGTTTTAAAGTTTAACATTATAAGTTTTAACTAAAAATAAGAAACTACTTCATTCGCAAAAGTATCGAGTTAAGTTTAACTAATTAGAAAAATATACATTGGTCAACGAATATATCGTATTTCACAAAGAGATTGTTTTAGTGACCTTTTTGATTATAAATCGTAGAACTTTTGGGTAGGCTCTAGGTCATTAAGTTATGATTTTAACCATAACTTTTCTAAAACAAGACTATCAGGTCTGTTCTCAATTCCACTTCGGTTGTCGTATAAACGTTTGAATTTGCCATTTTACTTGTACAAATTTAAATGGAAGTTGTAAAGGAAATCTGTGGCTACTAGATCAAGGCTTCCTTTTACTACGAATTGAAGCCACTTGGCATTGAGCTGTCGGTTTCAACTGCTTGAGCAATTCCACTTTTACTGAAACCGGATCTAGTAGCCGTAGATATGAGTGTCACCTTTCATATAACCTTATTAGCACAGAGTTCAACGAACAAACGTTTATACGAAAACCGATGTGGAATTGAGAACAGGCCTGTATTTTTCGCTATGTACCTTCATGTAACCAATGGTTATTCTCGGAAATGACATCTTAATCGATATTGTAATTACATCTAAAGATCATAGTAGCATTTAGCGTTTGACTGTTCAAGCGAGTCCTGCGAGGCGTCATTATAAATTTTACTCCTGAAAACAAACACTCAACACTTACTTATGTGGGCGGTTCTGCTAACACAACTTTTGATAACTTAAAAAGATCTGCAAATATTGTTGATTTTTTCCCCACCATTCCAATATGTCCACCTTGCGTAGCAATCTTGCTTGTTTTAGAAAAATATTAAATGAAGAAGTGAGATTGTTCATTAGAACTGTTTAATTTTCAGATTTTTTTTTGCACTTGATACCCGTAATCAATGATCATATACGCGCATAGTGCACTGCAAATTTCCGTCAAACTTGAATTGGGGCTTATTTCCCAGATAATTCAATCGAATTATTTTTGTCCATTATTCGAGTGTGCAAGTGTAATCTTTCTAACAATCAAATATGTTCAATTTCGTTTAACTAAGCACGCACCATGTGCAATTAAAAAGGTGAAGTCGTTAGCCTCTGCTGAGGGCCAATTATGTATGCCTAGGATCACCTTATTAATTCCACCATGCGAAAAAACACAAAGTTAATGTTTCTTTGCTAAAAAAAAATCAGCAACACACTTCCAGTACACAAAAACATTTTATTTTACAAACATTTTCGCCTCCGGTCGAAGGAGCTGGCTGTGACTATGTATATTACCTCTGGTTTAATTTGCTAATTTTAATCTTCCGATGCGTTCTGGTTTGTCGTTATAGCTGTATGTCTCCAAAATAAAGAACAATGCTTATACCTCCAGCCCCACACAAAATGCATCCGAAAGTTGTTGCCTGTCGCCTGGTCACACTGCATTACAAATTATCAAACAATTTCCGCTCCGACAAAATTTCCAGCGTCTGAGTACCTAGCTTCTACGCAAGATACTTTCCAGGCACTTCGTAGTTAGTTCGGTTACGGAGATAAAACAAAATCAATTTAATCGTATGTGCCAGTGATGAGTTTTTTTCTTGTGGGCGAAATGATCGTATGTGCCACACAATACTGATATTAAACAGTCTGGTGGAAAAATAGCTAAATTGGCAGTGCTGATGGCAATGGAGCGAGTGAGGAGAGCACGCTTTTACACCCTTGCGCTGTCAGTAACAGCTTTCTCATATTGAATTTTTCAAATTTGTTTCATCCTTCTTACCGAGTTCTTCTGTTTTCAAACTGAGCAGTAAATTTTTGCATTTGTTCTGTGTGGACGTTAGTTGATCTTAAACCAAAGGTGGTTCCTCACAATAAAACGCATCAACATCAAAATAGAACTCTTAAAATCATACTTCGAGAAACTTCCTGCAGTGCCATCACATTATTGCAGAGCCAAAAGCACTAAAGTTTATTTGTCGCAGGAATTCATAAACATTCAGAACCATTATAAGTGCTATACTCAATTCATGAAAGATAAAAACCTCAGCAGCTCTATTGTTTCGATTTGTGTATTTAGACGGATTTTAAAAAACGATTGTAATATTGGCTTTCACTTACCAAAAAAGATAAGTGCACTAAGAGCGAAAATATATAGTTTCTTGATGAAGAAGACAAAAAATATAGCATGAATACAGATGAAGTTCAGATGCACATCAAAGATGAGGATGATAGCAAGAGCAGTTTTTTAAGAAAACAAAAAGATAGTAAGAAGGTCTCAAAGATCATATGTGCTAGTATCGATTTACAGAAAGTCTTGAACACTCCATTCGAAAAGTACTACACTTTTTTATTCTCGAAAATATTCCTACTACAATTTTAGCGTTTACGAAAGCAGTACAAAAAATCGCTTCTGTTTTTTTTTTTTTTGTGGGGTGAGCGTGGGGATAGGTATGCTTAGCCCTTAATAAATATTTACTTATAATAGTCTTATCAGTCTATACTGCGACAGTTGCGCTGGTCAAAACCAAAATAAAGCTAAAATAGCTATGCAGGCATATTTTTTAAAAACTAAGACTTTTGTTTACACCATCAAAATTATATATATATTTACTTTCGGGCCATACTATGATGCCAATTGATTCCGTACATAGCGAAATCGAATAGGGACGCAACGCACGAATCTATCCATCGGGCTATGACTGCATCTAAATGGGGCATGCCGATTTTAAAAACTGGAAGTCATTTGCGAATTCATTACTTCCCAGTAAAATTAAATTGAACATAAATTCGCTGCACATGGCCAAATTTCAGAATAATTCAGGTTCAATTGAACTACTATATGGTTATTTTGATTGTTCTCAGAAAAGACTATTAACAATCTGAATTTTCCCGAGAAGATAAATTACCTATAATTACATTATAACATAATACCTTATGTATTTCGACCAAAAAACATCTTGACTTACAAAACCTTTGTTTAAAAAATAGTATTACACCAAAATATCATGATGAATACTTAAATCTGCAACATTTAAAAGTCTCATTGGTTGAGAGTGACAAAGAAGACTAATCTATTTATTTACTTTGTTAAAATAATACTTTGTTAAATTGAAAATTTTCTTTATTTTAGTTTTATAAGTACACAGAGAAAAAAAATGCAAAAGCTACACGAAAATGTAGGATTTCTACACGTTTCGACCGGGATTTTCAACCCATTACTTTTGTGTAGCTTTTCTGCACGCCGCATGTTGAAATAAGAAAGCTAAACGCGGCGTGCAGAAAAGCTACACGCGCCGTGTAGAATTTAGAAAGCCACACGCGCGTGCAAAAAACCTACACGTGGCGTATAGAATTCAGAAAGCCACACGCGCGTGCAGAAAACCTCCACGTGCCGTGTAGAATTCAGAAAGCCGCACTCGCGTGCAGAAAAGCTACACAAAAGTAGTGGGTTGAAAATCCCGGTCGAAACGTGTAGAAATCCTACATTTTCGTGTAGCTATTTATTTTTTTTTTACAAATTAATATTTTTTTTACTTACTCTGGTAGATTTGATATCCCGGCCCCTTGGACTGCAACACGATTGGAATGATGTTTTAGACGTCTCCGCCACGTAACGTGTGTAAGGCAAGGCCTCTAAGACATTACTTGTATTGCATCAGCTAAAGGCACAATCCAATATATGCTTGCTTGTAATTCTCAAGTTCTAATTCAACGCAATCGCTATGTATATACAGGCAACAGAAATTTGCACACGATTCGTGTAAATTTTCAACACGCAGCGTTTAGATTTTGTAAATCCAAACGTGCATTTAGAAATCCCACACGTCACGTGTTGACAACCAGCTTGCTTAACGAAAAATATTAAAATTCAGTACTGATGTGGAGCTACATTTTTCGTGTAAAATATCCACACGCGCGTGTAGGATTTAAATATCCAAACGTTAATGTAGAAAACCTAAACGTGCGTGTGGTATTCAGATTGCTGCATGAAAAATGTAGAATTATTTTGGGAAATGAGCTGATTTTCTAATGTCGTGTAGACTTTGCCTTTGCACACGCAGCATTTAACTTTTCTACATTTGCATTTAGATTTTAAATTTCTACACGTCGCGTGTAGCTTTTCCGCACGTCGCGTGTGGCTTTCTGAATTCTACACGCAGCGTGTGCAATTTAATAGGGCGAAATACGTTGCGTTTAGGTTTGACGTTTCTACACGCGCCGTGTAGCCAATTTTGTTTTCTCTGTGTACATTCTTGAAATAAAAATGATGAATATTTTATTTTTCATTGATCTTTCATAAAAAAATATTCTTTTCATTTTGCTTTTATGTATTTTGTACAATTTGATCTATTTTACAAACTATCGTAAGTGCCAAGCTTGATGATGCACTAAAAAAATTGGTAGGCAAAAACATCGTATGTGCCACAAATAAGTTATTAGGAAAAAGAACAGTTTTTCACAAAAATGGTTATGAGTTTAGTTAAATAAATTGTTAAATGATGCACATCTAAAGATTGGTAGTGATGTTGCCAGCCATCGCATCGAAAAGTAGAAAAAAATGCCTCTCCTGTAAAATTTTGTTTTTGGCACATACGATTTTTCCGCGCACAGGGGCCGATATGTCGCAACCGAACGGATCGGATGACTACTTCTTGTAGCTGTCATAGAAATGATCGGTCGGAAAATGGGTTTTAGTAAACAAAACTGTTTTGTTCTCAATATAAGCGCTCTTAAACTCGGTCAACTTTTGGTTTCAAAATTTGGTTTCAAAATGTGCATAGTTGGTGACCTAATATCCCAATAGCCACACACTCGGACTCCCCGCTCTTTGCGAGAGACCGAATTGTTCTGAGGTTGTGACTGAAGTAGGTACAGATTTAAATAAAATAACATAACTGAGCTTTGGCTAAAAGCCGTAAGCTGTTGCGATAGCTATGTACATTAGGGTGGACGCCGATAAGAAAGTTAACTGATACCATCTTAAACAATTACGATTTTAAGTTCATTTAAATTTATTTAATACAGTATTTAATTATCACATTTAAATGTGTCATATCAAATATGGTTAAATATAGCTTAATAAAAGAGAGAAAGTGCTGTCCAAATTCATTAATTTATATAAAGCAACCCTAGCAGCTATTGATTGACGGTTGAAATCGACTAAAAAATAAAGTTCAATTCAGAACAGATCAGTTTGGTTACGATGATGGCAAGCGCGCGTCCACTAAATGAAGTCCGATCGATGCCAAACTTTTTACTATATCTATTGGGACCAAAACGAAACTTTTCCGCCCGGTATTTTAAAATCAAAGAAAAAAAGTTAATATAAGGGTCAGTCTAATACTTAGACGACGGTCTGAGTTCAAAACTTTGCGCACACGAGTCGCATTGTCGGTGTTTGTCGAAGTCGATGGTCTTCCAGCACGGTTTTCATCGGCGACCTTTTCCGCAGATTTACCGCAGAATTTCGCACAGAATTTATGGCGTACCTCTTGCCCGCTTGCACCACTCACAGAAACACGTCGTGCTAAAATGCCTGTCTTGACTCTTCAGGTGCTCGGAGACAACCTATTACTACATATTACTCTCCAGACAAACTCTGTATACAACCAAATGTATGTGCAATCGAGAATACAGAAATACAGTGGTTTGACTCCCTGATTAAAATACAATTAGGCTTTCAATCAACAGAAGACACAATCAGCATGCGATTGAAAATAACAACCGTCTATCTGTAAACAAGCAGGAAATATAGCATCAGTTAAAAAAAGGAAATGGAAAAGTTTTGATGCCGCACATTCTCATAAAAATTGAGACAGAGAGAATTGTGTCGCGGAAATAATTGCACAAAAAGTTTGAGTTGACTTTGCTTTTGCCCCAGTAATTGGAAAAGACAAAAGCGCAACGAGAAGGCAACATAATGGGAAGTGCAATTTTCATTACACCTGACGGAGAGCAGGATGAAGGGAAGCTAATGAATTGTTGGGCAAACAGAAGACAACTACTCAAAACCATTGACACAAATCAAAAATGGTAAATCTAGATCAGAGTTAATGTGGCCTACCCGAAAATCCAATTAATAAATGGAAGCTACCTCTGGGCGTCGTCAATCAATATTCATAAATTGTAAATCAAATTTAATTGAGATAAATTACATAGAAAGCGTTTGGAATTGGCTGGAATAATTAATAGGAAGAAACGCAAGTGAGCACTTTTAGCAACAAAAATTGTTTAATCAAATGAGACGCATGCCAAATGTCAAGGCAACAAAAAGGATTCGCTTTTGATGTCTGCACTGGCAATGAAATCCGTACGTGTCTAAATTTTAATATGGCTGCTGTTCTCTCCCCCTCTTGGTGTCTATTTCTGTATGTTTATTTGTTACTTATTTATTTGTCTTGTATACAGGCAAAATGAAATTTCACGTTGTTCTCATTAAAGCCTTAAAGTGAGTACAGTCATCGGCATATATATTTTACCTGAATGAAACTAATTTTATGTTATTTATGTTGGAAAGCATAGAAGGAAGCATTTACGATCTAATAAATTACATTTATTTTAGATCAGCATGACGGCCCGAGTTGATCTAGACCGTCCGTCTGTTTCTATGCTTCTCCTCCGTCTTTTCAGTGCATATTAACATTTATTTATTTCATAGATCTAGAGTGCAAATATAGACAATGTTAAGAACACCTAAAACAAAAAAAAATTAAAAAAAAAACTAGGACACAAAGGGGATTGAGCCCATGACTTCGGCGTGCTAAGTGAATGCCTTACCACTGGGCTACAGGGCTTGGTGCTCTCGGATAGTCTCAATGCTTACTTAAGCACTTCATTCTTAAGCGTGAGCTTAATGGTCGCGTGGGTTAAAATGACGTCGTCCGTTCAGTCTCTTCGTTGGTCCTGAGTTCAAGTCCCAGACTTGGTAAAGCAAAAAAATTTTTCAAATTAATAAATTTAATAAGCAAATATTTTTGCTACTTTAAAAGAATTTTAGGTTATAGCTTATGAAAATTGTCCACAACTTTTCTAAAACAAGACATGCGCAAGGGCTGGTTGTAATATTTCATGAATACCAATTCAATCTTCAGCTGTCTGCGCCTGTCCTCAGTGTGTTGGCACAAGTTGCTTCATAAAAGAATTGCTATGATCGCTTGGGATCCAAAAGAGGTTTAGAAATCCGACATCAGCAGCAAATGGCAAAAACACTTAGGCTTTCTTCCCTGCCCATCCCGAAATCGCCCTTCTGGAGGAGGGGAAGGCTTTTCCACATTCACATAAACGTATCTATATAATAACCAGGGTTAACATTTTTTTTAAGGAGCCAAAGCGAGAACAAAATGTTCTTGAAACGAGAACATAATGTTTATAAGACAAGCCCTAACCGTTCATGTGCAGGAACAAAATGTTCATAGGATAAAGTGAACGAATGTTCATTAATATCGAAAAAGCGTGCTTAGCAGACTATCATCAACAAAAATTCATGATTTTGTTTTCTCTGTGGAGCTCACCGAAGGCCTTTTGCAACATTTTCAGTGTTTAAGGCATGTTCTGAGAAGCTCAGAAAATTTAGCAAGCTAAATTGCACTTTATAAATTTACATACATTTTTAGTGTGCCCAGGCCAAAGCGGCAAAATACAGAAACGGCGACACTGCTGGTCAGCTGTATGTTGCGCAACAGGAACACAGATCTGTTGATGCCATCGCGTTGCACTAAATTTCGGTTCATTATTGCCCGTTTGAGACACATATGTCACAACAAGGCCGATTTGTTTAAAGTTTGAAAGTTTGAAAGTTTGAATACAAGATATTGGGTAATCGGCCTACAGTGTGGATCAGATGGTGCAGTTTGTGGAGTACGTGCATCATGCGACCCTGACGGATGCGAAGATACGCGACAAGATGGGGATTGATAGTTGTTTGACTGTGAATTTCTTTGCAGAAATGCTGCTATCGTCTGCAGGAAGGCGGCTTGGAGTATCTGCATATCATGGATTTATGCGATGCCAACATTTTTGCTCACAAGTGAAACGCTACGCTAGAGATTAGAAAATATATATTCAGTTTTTATAAAAAATTTTGTTTTATTTGCCGTACATTCAAAATCCTCTTCCTCGGGTTCTCGTTTGATTGACACGCCCACACCCCTTTGGCACTGCTGCTCTGGCAGTGGCACCGCTATCCAACTCCATTTTCAGCTGATCTGCATTGGATTAATTTTTGTCAGTGGCGTAGATAGCTTTTTTTAATTGGGGTGTTTTTTTTTTTTTTAGCTATCGAAGTCCATTTTCGCTACCATGTTCCGGTTTTCACTAAACTGAATTCGAATTTTTCACATTTTCTCTTTTCTATTCAACATCCAAGGTAATCCGTATCTAACCTTTAGTTTCTAATTACTCTTTACAAGACGGATTCCAATTAAAACGTTGTAACCTGATTTACCGAATCAATTTTTGTCGAAAGTGAAAACCTGAACAGGCCTTAGAGCTCCTGCCTTCTCTCCGAAAATTATAAAAAACAATACTTTTGATGGACTGCGAATTATTAAAAATTTTCAGGCAAATTAATTGCGGGGGGGTCATCCATGGTATATTTTAAACAAATTTTGAAATATGCAGATTTTATTTTCTTCAAAAAACAACGAACATCGAAAACGGCACCAAGAATTCAAGGCCCTAGTATGGTCCCCCTTTGCTAAAAGAATTTCATCGATGAACCGCGAACTATAAAGAATTATCACGCAATAAGGGTGCGGCAGTCAGCTATAGTTTTTTTCTATGAGTGTGTCTTTAAATTTCGAAATTTTAGGTTGATCTTTGCACATAATGCTTAAAATGCGGGCCAGATTGAGTGGTCGTAAAAAAAGATAATTTATCAAATAATTATCGGTGAAAAGGATCTGGCGGGATGTAAGAATTCGAATTCCAGCGAAAACACAAACCGTAAACACAAAATTTTTCAGTGAATGTTTTCAGTTAAGTTTAATTTTTTGTAGAAGAAATATGGGAAAATGGAGCGCCGCAGGCAAGATTTTTTTTTAATTGTTCACAATTGACAATCTATCGTCGGAATTTTTTTTATAAGTTTCTGAAAGAAGGCAGGAATACTAGACTATTAACAGGGTTTATTCTTTTCTTAAATATTTCTTATAAAAATTAAGTCAGGTTTCTTAGTTTTTTTAAATTTATTTATCTTCGACTTCGTCCCCCTATAATTTCGATTTGGAACTCAATGGGGGGGCCATATCAAAATGATATTTTTAAGATTAAATTGATATTTCATAATTTCATTATTACAAAACGAAAAAAATTAATTACAAATGGCAATTCAATAATACTAAGTTTTGTTTTAGCTAAGCACTATTTTTTATTGTTTTATAGAAACAGAAAAAGAACGAATTTATAATTTCTCCACCCCGCCACCTTGATAGAGGATCGAACTGGGGACCACCTACACCATGGAGCAAAGAATATTAGAGAGAAAGGTTGCTCAGTCGACACCGCTTCTGTAAGAAAATTGTCAGCTGTTCGCTCTCATTTACGCTCTCTAGATACTTTTTGGTCAGCTGTTCGCTCTCTCTGTATACATTTGGTCGTCTCCCTCTAACCACACTGATTTCCTACTGGCACTTTGAAGTATCTTTTTGGGCACTATCGTTTAGCACCAGCAAAATTGAGAGGCAGCGCAAACTATTGTATCTCTCTAATTCTAATTGCTCCATGCCTGCACGTCACAAATTGGCATGGCATCTTACCGCACTAAGCTATCAGGCATGTGTTTGGATACATCGCTGTGAGCCTACTTATACATTTCTTGACGTGGCTTGAAGTTTCGATTTGAACTCTATCTGTCTCTTTCATTTTCGCGTTTTCTATACATTCCTTTCCCATTGTGAGAGTTTCGAAAATAAAAATAATTTTCGTTTAATCTTTTCTAATATCATTTGACAAATTGATATTATTTTCGGTTAAAATGAAACGTTATTGCATAGAACTGATATGAAAAAAATAGAGGGAAGCTAACTTCGGCTGTACCGAAGTTTATATACCCTTGGAGCATGATATATGCTGCCAGTTTGATATATGGCTATACGATATATTCATCAAAAAATGCTATATGCTATAGTCATCCGATTTAAATCAAACTTGACAAAATTGTGTGGTAGTAAATAATATAGATCTGTACAAAGTGGGAGCGATAGCATTGAAAACAAAAAAGTTTTTCTTACTAAGACTTTTTTTTCAGACCTATCTTTTGTATGGCAGCTATACTATATAGTAGTCCGATTTTGATAAATCTCGATGAAATTATGTGAAATCTTAGAAAACTTATAAATACGGGGGTAGGGAGCGATAGCATTGAAAACAAACAAGTTTTTCTCACTAAGACTTTTTTCAGACCTATCTTTTGTATGGCAGCTATACTATATAGTTGTCCGATTTTAATAAATCTCGGTAAAATTATGTGAAATCATAGAAAACTTATAAATACGGGGGTTGGGAGCGATAGCATTGAAAACAAAAAAGTTTTTCTTACTAAAACTACTTTTTCAACCGATCGTTCCTACGGCAGCTATATGCTATAGTCATCCGATCCGGCCGGTTCCGACAAATGTGCAGCGTATTTATACCAAAAGACTTCGTGCAAAGTTTGGTTGAGATAGCTTTAAAACTGACGGAGGAGATAGCATAGAAACAGACGGACAGACGGACGGACAGACGGACATGGCTATATCAACTCAGCTCGTCATGCTGATCAAGAATATATATACTTTATGTGGTCGGAGATGTTTCCTTCTGTGCGTTACAAACATCCGGACAATTTTAATATACCCTCTCCAAGGGTATAAAAATGATATTTGTAAAAATATCAAATTAACCAGCCCATATCAAATTGATATTGACCTGTTTTTTTTTTGTGTAGGTCCCTTCATTTGTGGCCCTTAGCTTATAGTTTCCTTGCGGTTTAAACTTTCCCTTCGTTTCCTCCTGCCGGTTCATTTTCCTTCATTGTCGATTTATGATGTCAAAATAAAGAGCTGCAGCCCATTCCGCCAATTAAATCAGCTGTTCATTCAATCCACTCACGACCTATCAACTTTCGATAGGCTAATTGGGTATTTATTTAGCGTGTCTCAGAACACAGAAAATAAATTCAGCAGCGGAAACTTTCCGCCACTTTTTTTATACCGAAGTTACAAAGAGTATATTAAGTTTATGCAAAAGTATGTAACAGGGA
>JAEIFU010000366.1:30000-147336 GCA_018904235.1 Lordiphosa stackelbergi
TTGCACACCATTCAGAATGTTTTTATACTCTGTACCGAAGGTACGAGCACCGACCACTATTAATTCGTACGCAGCGTTAAATATTTACTGTTTGATTCACAATATAATTGTTTTTAATATTAATATTGGGTAACATCGCCTTTAGCCTCTACAACGCATTTACAACGCTTTGGCATAGATTTTAATAAATTCTGGCATTGTTCTGTTGAAATAGAGTCCCACATCTCTTGCAGTTTTGTTTTTAAATCAGAAAGGGTTCTTTGAGGCTCATTTTTTAGGTTTCTTTTCATTATTCCCCATATATTCTCGATTGGGCTTAGGTCCGGACTATTTGATGGCCAATCTAAGACCGCAATTTCCTTATACTGCAGCCATGATTTGGTTCGTTTGGCAGTATGAGATGATGCTCCATCCTGCTGAAATGTATATTCACCACAGTCAGCCAGTTTTGGTATTGATGGCAGCAAACTTTCTTCTAGTATGTTAACGTATTTTTCGGCGTTGACCATCCCCTCGATAAAGTGCAGTTGTCCTACTCCTTTGGCAGACATACAACCCCACACCATTATGCTAGCAGGGAACTTTACTGTCCTTTTAAGGCAGTCTATATGGTACGCTTCAGTTTTTTTACGGATGACTCTCCTTCGCGCATCACCGACACTCACATCAAATTTAGCTTCGTCGCTAAATATACTACTTAATACTTATACTAATAATACTTAAGCTAATCACCATAAATACTTTATAGAACTTATATCCAATATCTCGCAACTGCAGGCGCGTCCACTCTCGCTTAACCCTTTTTCCGATTTTATCAGACCACTCAGATGCTAAATTTCTTAAACTTTGGCGACGATCAGACTTTACAATTGTGGCCAGGGCTCTTTTGTCACGAGCTGTTATTGCCGATGTTCGGCCTCTATTTGCGATATTATTTTCAATATTGCCATTTTTCTTAAAATGTTTAACAATTCCTTGAACGGACGACTTAGCCAGATTTAATTGCTTGGCTATTTCACCAAAAGTGTTCCCAGATTTATAATAATCTACAACTAAATTTCTTATTTCTTTGCAAATCGGCTTACCACGTGCCATCGTTGCTAAACTTTAAATAATTCGAAGCAATTACACTTTTCTTACATTCTGTATTGTGTAACTGTTTCCAGATTATGACTAGATAGAGATTATGTTACACTGTTTGCTTTTGTTTTGATCTTCTTTCAGTTCTAAGCTAAGCTAAGGCACCGTACGAATTAATAGTGGTCAAATTTTTCTTATCAGTTAAGCAAAGCATTCAAAGAAATTAATGTTGTTATTGTTGTTGTTGAAGTACAACAATTTTTTTTTCCAAAGTTAAGTGAATAAAATGAACTTTGAGAGAAAAATAAGTTTGCATGTGTTATCTACATAAGTATTGAAAATTTCGTCTGTTAAACATTACACACGGGTAAAAAAGCTTGCCGTACGAATTAATAGTGGTCGGGGCTCGTACATAGAGTATATTAAGTTTGTGCAAAAGTATGTAACAGGGAGAAGGAATCACTTCCGACCCTATAAAGTATATATATTCTTGATCAGCATCAACAGCCGAGTCGATATAGCCATGTCCGTCTGTCCGTCCGTATGAACAAACAGATCTCAGAGATGGTAAGAGATAGAGGTTTGACATGTATGGGAGAAATGCTTCTTATACTTGCAGGCAGATCAAGTTTATTTTCAATTTTTTCCACGCCCCCTCCCGCCCCCGAGATTTTGGAAAAACGTCATATCTCCCCCAGTTTTGTAGATAGATTATTTGTACCTTCTAGGGATAGTTAGTCATTAGCAATATGTATCTATTTTCCGAAGAAATGATATGGATCGGATGAGCGGTTCTCAAGGTATGAGCAAATAAGTAAATTTTCCCCCACCCCCCCTCCCACCCTCTCACAACCATCGCACAATCTTAGAGAGAGATAGAGGGAGATAGAGAGAGAGAGGAAGAAAGAGGGGGAGAGAGAGAAACTTAGAGATGAGCGTAGCACTGCATTCAGCTCCTACTCTAGGTACAGAGTATATTATAGTCGGGATTGACCGACTATTGGGGTACGTACTACGTAGTCAATAAAGCTGCTGATCGGTTCAACTTGGCGAACCCAGCGTGATTCTGGCTTACTGCGTCTCAAGTCGACTTACACCTCCTAATGGTGACCAGAGCAGGAACATGGTCCTAAGTACACAAAGAAAATTTGTAAATTTTCCTAAGAATGCCGCGTGGAACACATTTATCAGCTGAGGAACGCTGACGAATCCAAGGATTGAACGAAGGTGGGGCTATCATCACTGAAATAGTTTCCAGAGTGTCTCGACACAGAAATACGATAGCTAATTTCTTAAAAAATCCAAGCTCCTATGCCACATCGACGATAGGTGCAAGCGTGAGATTAAGCGCCTGGCTGTAAACAATCAAATGTCTTGTACAGGCATTAAACGTCATTTAGAGATCAATGTCGGTAAAAGACGGATCCATCAATTTTAACTGAAAATTGTAACCTTAAACACAGTTCCCGGGTGGCTGTACCGATGCTATTGCCACGCCATCTTAAGGCTCGTTTGGCGTTTGCTGACAGGTACAAATTTTGGACCGAAGAATTCCGAAACGTTATTTTTTCGGATGAAAAAAAGTTTAATCTTGATGGTCCTGATGGCTGTCATAAGTATTGGCGTGACTTAAGAAAACCAATAGAAACTCGCCATAAGAGGAATCACGGCGGTGGATCACTGATGATTTGGGCCTGTTTCGGATATGCAGGAAAGTCTCGGCTATGTTTTATTCCAATAAGAACAAACTCAGAAATCTATATTCAATTGCTGGAGAGTGAATTAATAGATTTTGCAGACGATCTTTACGAAGATAGATGGATTTTTCAACAGGACAACGCTCCAATCCACACATCAAAAGCCACAAAGGCTTATTTTTCTTCAAGAAAAATACCTGTACTGGAGTGGCCGGCTATCAGTCCTGACTTGAACCCAATTGAGGACCTCTGGGGTATCCTCTCAGCCAGGATTTATAAAGGTGGGAAGCAGTTCGACTCAATTAAGCATTTAAAGTACGCTTTGCTTGCAGAATGGGAGTTAATAAGCAATGAAACTCTCCAAAATCTGGCAGATTCCATGCCAAACCGCCTTGAAATAATACGCCCACAATTTTTGGCAAAACGCTAATGTGTGTTAGTGAAATATGGTGTGTCTGTGTCACACGCACGAAATGAGTGTACATTTTCATTAAACACTTTCATTTTGCGCAAAAAGGCTTTAGAGGCAAAAGGAAAGCACATTAAATATTAAAGTTGATCAAAAGTTTGAACTTAATACAAAATTTTAAGAACTATATACTTATTTCCTAAGAACGAAATACATTTGTTAAATAATAATTTTTTTGTTAATAAATATTGAAGTACTGTAAGGCAGTTCTTAGTTATTGGCTCTAGAGCTATAAGTAAAAAATATACTTGGCTTGAATCGTTTGGTTTAAAACAAGGTTTTTTTCAAAAATGTTAATGCACATATACTTATTGCACTGAGGTAGTACCACATTTGAACATCTCGACATCCCTAACGTGACCTGGAAGTCCCCTGATCAACGCACGCTAAATCAGGGAGATCATGTTGTGATTGACAAACGGCATTCATCCAATGTACTAGACGTGCGTGCGATTCGAGGAGCCCATATAGCCTCGGACCACTGCCTTATTGCAGTCAAGCGGCTCAGCGCTGGCTCACGTCAAGGGACCTCTGAAGCCTACACAGCTAAACTCGTAGTTCTAGGGAGAAAACTGTTTTCGGTTGGGAATATCATCTGTTTAAGCACATTTTTGACGAGTTGGATCGAAATCGTTAGAACAATGAGTCTAATATCGGAAACTTTGCTTCGAATTGGTCACTCCTTAGAAAAAAGCTAGCTTTTTAAGTATGATTTTTAAAAATTATCAAATTGAATAAATTTTGTTTCAGCGTTTTTCTTCAAAGGCACATCTATCAGAGTAAATCTATTAAATAATACCGAAATTATTGTCTTCCAGTTAAATAAGGAAGTGTTATTTTTAATCCAAATATGTATAAATTTTCCACGTTTTATAGTTTGCTTCAAAATTTATTTATATATTTGTCTAGATAATTATGTAAACATGTTCGTCCAAATATAAATGCCGTCGACTGTAGTAGATTTTGTGCTTCAAACAGATTATCGAATTTTGAAGCACATTTTCGGCAGACAGCTTTGGCTCAGACATGTCCCACACAAATAAATCAGACAACAAAGCATCTAAATCTAAATTGTATAGCATTGAGGTGCCACATTTTACCTCACCCACCTTATGCTACTTCATGGAGAAGGCATCAAGCTGGTTTTGTATTTCTCAAGCACTTGGAGTGAGTTCGATGACTGCTGTTGGTCGGTGGGGAGGAGGGAAGGACTGACAGGAGTATCGCTACAATTGGCTGCCACGTTGATTTACCATCGATTTTGACTTTCACTCCAAAGTTGCTTTGCAGTTGCTAATCCCCCCCTTGTCTGACACATTTTGCACCCTTTTTTTGTGTGAGTGTGTGTTAAAATGCCAAAGGGTTGCGGTCTCTGTCAAACTCGGTATACTCCTTCAATAGTTGTGCTGACAGCGCATTTATCGAGTATTGAATGAGCGAACGGTAACAATTCCAACACTGACATTCAATACAATAGCAAAAGTTTGTACATGTCGAAATAGTCAGTGATTTATAAAGTTTATTTGAAAGTTTCGACTTTGTTTATGCTGAACAATTTGTTAAGATTTTGTCATAAATTTTAAACTATTTCTTATCAACATCTTTAGATCAACATTTTGTACAGTCTCTGGTAAATGCCACTACCAGATCCACAAACTTTTCCGGCTCATTCTCATAAACTCTATGTGCTGCCTCCAAGTACTTCACTTCCAGCTTGGGAAAATATTTCTTCATCGCTTGGACCTTCTGTTGGGTGACAAAATTCGATTGCTTGCCCGCAATTAATAGGGTTTCACCTTCATAGGGCTTAAGATCACTCAATGTGTGGTCATAGTGCGTTACGGTGTCCTTCCAACCGCTTAGTATGGCCAACGGATTAACAGCCCAGCCAAATGACTCATCATCGTATTTACGTAGAAGATGTACGATTAGCTGAATATCCTCCTCCCGCTTGATCAACTCGCTAATAGCAGATACCACAAACTTGCGACCCTCTGAAAGGGTAAGATCTTTGGGTATTGTGGGTGCCAATTTTTGCATCAAATCGAATACGGCAGGTGTTGGAAACGCATCGCTGGGCACTGCCTCCGTTGTTATATCCACAAATATGGCACGTTCCACCCGCTTGGGCTGTGTCAAGGCTAGCGTCATCATGGTCCTGCCACCCATGCCGTGGCCCAGGGCCACAATGCGCTTGATTCGTTTATGCTCCATAAAAGAATTTACATCGGCCGCCATGTGAGCCGGCGTATGCTCGACGGTGTTTGGACTTTGACCATGATTGCGGGCATCCACTGTGATCACCTGCCTGGGTCCACGCTTAGATAAAT
This sequence comes from Lordiphosa stackelbergi, assembly GCA_018904235.1. Taxonomy (NCBI): domain Eukaryota; kingdom Metazoa; phylum Arthropoda; class Insecta; order Diptera; family Drosophilidae; genus Lordiphosa; species Lordiphosa stackelbergi. The sequence goes on from JAEIFU010000366.1 coordinate 35,577, forward strand.
TACGAGCCACTCGACGCCAAGAGGCACGCGATAAATTAAGATCATGCATGACCAGAATGGGTGGAGCCTTAAGTCGGTTATGCGGCATCTGATAAAAAGCATAGTCCATCTTAATAGGGTGAAAGGATTTGTCGTGGGCAAAACTGCGAAACCAGAGCATTGGCGTATAAAGAATGCCCTGGTTACGCAGCATTGCCAACGACATGTTAAGGGGAAATTTTGTTATAATTTTTATTTTTGCTGAAATATTGTGATAGGTGAGAGAAAGAGGAACAGATGGGGAAGAAGGCTACATATTTTTCACATTCCGAATCGCAAGCTACAAAATTCCAGAGGAAATCCTGCTAGGAAGCACGAAATCGGTTTTTTCCCGTAATGCGAAAAATCCGGTCCACAACAGGTTTGATTCACGTTTTTAATTTTTATATCGGGATGTCTTTAATTTATAAGGCTCATGGTACGATTCATGTGAACTCAAAAAAAAACGATCTAAGATAATTCTAAATTTTTCGGTTTTGAACCAGTTTGTATAATGCCCCTCCGAACCTGATCCAGAACCGTACCTCCTCATTAGGGTCATGATTCAACTACCTAGCAAAAAGCAGCGATTGTAGTGCATTACTTTTTTGACAGGCGTAATGCATATTTTCGATGGATTGGATTAACAAACATATAGTATATGCATAAATAAATTTTATTGGTATTAATTTAAAGCAGCGGTCGGCATTTGGCGTAAGTAAGTCTCATAATAAACTGCGTCGCGATTAACTCGCTTCGAATTGTTAACAACAACAAAGTACATGCGAAGCGGAGCACGGCGCCTACAAGACACGCATACAGACGGCGCAACAACTGCATTTAAGGCAATTGAGACTCGCTGATAACGGTTGTTTTTTCTTGTTGTTGTTAGGCTGCTTCCAAACTCAAATTTCATGCCCACCGCTGATTTAAAAAGTTGCATTTTCTTCCGTGAACGCTCCTTTCGGAATGGCACTTTTCAAAAGAAGCCTGCGATAATAATTATTGCCTTCTGTTGAATAAAAGTCAATGTCTTTAAAATTTGCACTTGGCAAATTCCTCCTTCCGAATGGCCCTCAGAGCCTTCTGTGCATTTTCTTTTATTATCTAAATCGAGTCATGGAGCAATTAGAATTAGAGAGAACGTTTGCGCTGCCTCTCAATTTTGCTGGTGCTAAACGATAGTGCTCAAAAAGATACTTCAAAGTGCCAGTAGGAAATCACTGTGGTAAGAGGGAGACGACCATAACCCAAGTGTATCCAGAGCAGTGGCGTAGATAGCTTTTTGCAATGGGGGGTGATGAATTTCTGAATTTTTTTATTGTTTTTTTTTTTCATTTTTATTTATTGTTATCGGTAATAGTCTAGTATTCCGGCCTCTATCAGAGAATTAAAAAAATAGTCTTTCGATAGAACGCGTTATTACCCTTAGCTTAAAAAATTCCTTTGAGAGACCAAGAATTAACAGCAATAAAGTTTTGGAGATCAGTCATGGTTTCTTTTTTAATCTTTCTCTTTAAATCAAAATTTAAAAAATTTTAATTCGAACTTAAATGCTTTTTATAGTATAAAAAATGTTGGAAGCCAGGGCAGACTGAGTGGTCATAAAATGATGATTCATAAAATAATTTCTGGTTAAAAAGGTTTTTCAAAAACTCACACCCACACAAAACATAAAAATGATCTTGCTGGATGTAAAGAGCGAACTACCACGCTTGACCGCAGAAAAGAGCATTATGTCAAAAATTTTTACAAATTCCGTTTTCTACAATTTTTGTCAAATATTTTCAAAATTTTTCAACTAATGTTGTCAAAGGGAAACTAATTTTGAAGCAAAATATGGGAAAAAAAGCGCCGCTGTCAAAAATTTTTTTAAATCGACAGATTTTAAAAGTATTTATACACAATCCGCTTAAACAATAAACATTCAAGTCGTGTTAGCTTCCTACAGGAAAATAATTTGACCATATTTAAGCACCTTATGATTACACATCAAAAAGAGCTGGTTGCCTATAAGGTACCGTTTCATCATCCTCCCTAGGAAACAATAGTTTTAGATTTAAGTCATGCAAAATCTGCGATCACGGCTATTTAACCAAGCTTTCGTCAATATGTGGGCAAATTATTTGCCTGTGAGACCTAAGCTAGGAAAATGGGAATGGAATTAAATTTTGTTGTTAAAGCCCCGTACGCAGAAAGATAGAAATTTCCTCTCGTCACAGTATTTCAAATAATTGGAAACACCTTGGCGTTGCTTTGATGCTCATGTGCTGTTAGAAAGTGTTTCTATCTATGTAAAAGCGTGCGGTACAGCGTTTGGACTGTTGAGGCAACTGTCAGTGTCACAAATGTATCTACCGATACAAATTAAGCTACTTATTGCAAAGACATACCTTATACCCTCACTTTTTTATGGACTCGAAATATTCGTACACTCCTATGTAGATGACAGGAAAAAAATTAACGGTAGCTTTAAATTCAATTGTTAGATATATTTATAACCGTCGAGTCTCTGACCATGTTACTTCTCTAGCATGTACGATTTTTGACCTTAGCCTAAAAGAATGGATTGACCTTAGAACATTAATTTTCTTACACAAGATTATAGTAACCAAAGAACCAAACTATCTTTACTCTAAGCTAAACTTCTCTGCCTCTCGGAGAACAAATAATTTGAATTACCCACGATTTAAGCTATCTTGCTCAGAGCGACATTTCTTCATACCTGCAATCCGTCTATGGAATGAATTGCCTAATCATTTAAAAACTATACAAAGCGAAACGCTATTTAAAAATAATTTGAAATCTCACCTACAACGAAAATAATGAAAAGTAAAAGTTTATAGTAAAACTAGTTAAGTAAGCTAAAACAATTGTTAGTCTTAAGTCAAAAGAAATTTATATGTCAATGTGACTGGTGCATTAAATATAAGTTGTAACTTGTAGCACTGGGATATAAAACCAATAAATCTAAATCTAAAATACTGTGACGTCTGTCATTCTGCGTACTAGGCTTAAGTCATCACAAAATTGTTACTATTATTATTTATTTGACATCGGATGAATAGCATAAATAATAGCATAACCTGAATTTTTTCAATTTCATTTAAAAAGAAAACAAGTATGTAAAAAAATATACCCTGCAATTGATTTCCATGAAAATTCTTTATAAATCGCGATATATCGAAGGAAATTTTTGACAAGTTTCTGAGAGAAGGTAGGAATAAGTATTCCTTATTATAACCTTATCTTATTTATTAAATTATTTGTTTTAACAAATTAGGTCAAGTTTTTAGATTATATGCTTTGTTCATCTTCGATTTCGTCCCTTGTAATTCCGATTTGTAAACTCAATGGGGGGGGATTGATCATCTTAATCACCCCCCTATCTACGCCACTGATCCAGAGAGAGCGAACAGCTGACCAAAAAGAGTCTAGAGAGCGTAAATGAGACCGAACAGCTGACAATTTTCTGACAGAAGCGCTGTCGACTGAGCAACCTTTCTCTCTAATATTCTTTGCTCCATGATCGAGTTAAAACGGTATCCCCGGAGCAGTCTCTTGAGTTTACTGAATAGCCAGAATTCACACGAAGCCAAATCAGGTGAATAAGCAGGTACAGCTTTCACTAACAGTGTTACCAAGTTACAGAAAAAAAAATTTCGATAAGAAAAGCCCGAAAAGTTTAAATTAAAAATTCACCTTTCTCATCTTAAAAAGAAATGATCGAATTTTCAGCGATAGTTTATTTGTAAGTTAAGAACTAGTACTTTACGATAATATCAAAGAGGGTCAAAACAAAAGTGTATGTTGCACACAAACCAAGCGTTAAGAGGGCTAGAGTAGGCATTTAAAGCTAAATTAGATTTAAACTATGAGAAATCACCTCTGAATGATGGACCATATCCAAAGCAGACTAGTGTTTAGCACACGAAAATCATCTTAAATCAGTATAGGCGTTTCCATAAACTAAAATAAGTTAAATTGTGTAAACCTTTTTACATATATTTTGAACAGGGCTGCAGGCCCAAAAATATTTTATTTGGAACTCAGATTCGAGCGCGCGAAATTTACAAAAAGTTAATGTTTTAAAACTTGTTCCAGTTCGTCCAGCTCCAATGACAGATCCAGTTCATCTAACTAGTTCACACATGACTAACAATCTCGATGCTCGATACTCCCGTCTTTTTCTATATCTCACATCTCTAACTTGCACTCCGCTTTTCGGTGACACTCATTCTTACCGGCAACACGCCGCCTTTAATAAACCGAACTTAAACCTAATCCGTGCTTTAAACTAAATAGTTAAGGTGGCGTTGCCACAACTAGGTTGCGGTTCCAGTTCATCCAGCTCCAAACACAGATCCAGTTCATCTATCTGGTTCAAACATCACTAACAACAAGCACGTTTTAACAATTTTAGTCAAAAACAATTTTATAACATGCTTTAAACATTTTTTACTGAACCAAATATAGGTGGCTTTAATTAAATTTCGATGAGTGTAGTTCGTGATTCATTCCGGTGCGAAATTCCTAGCCAACTTTAAAATTTTCATAACCATCCAACCAAGTGTTTTTCTCACGAAGTGGAATAATAAGTAAGCGACTTGAATTGCGCTAATTCGCCTATTCGCACTCCCTACTAAAATTTTATCTTTTTATTGTAGGTGACCGTGTATGGCCCAGCGGTTAGTGTGCTGGACTGCTGGGCGGGAGGTCGTGAGTTCGATCCCGCCTCGGATCATCTAATAAAAAAGTTTTTCTTTCTTTAGAAAATAACTTTAACACATCCGGCCACCTTCACCAGCTATTGGCGCCAGCTGTGAAAAAGCAAATTCTCAAACTTAGCCGTTCGGATTCGGCTTTAAACTGTAGGTCCCTTTCTCTTGTGCACACACACTCCAAGAGATTGAGAGAAGCTTGGCTTGGCCCCTTTGGGGCTGTATAGCACATTTTACAATTACATTTGTGTATCAACTTTCGTATTTTTGGTATTATTTGATATAAAATCCCCAATAAAATATTAACAATCAGCGGCAGCAATAATTCGCTTAAGTTAATGTCCCCGTTTAAAGCATATGCCATAAGCAAACACATTCAGACTGTTTCTTTCTTTACGAGCACAAAAATCCACAAATGACATCATAAATAAAATGCATTTGCGTGGAAAATTAAGAAGTTTCTCTCGTCGCCTTACACACAAAATATTCATATTTTCTTATAAACTCAACTGAGTTTTTACATTCACGAGAAGCATTGTAGGGAATCGTATAAATCTTCCACAGCAGAGACTCAGACACAGACTGAACCAAACCAAAAAAAAAAAACAAATCGTCTTAGACATTTTTCATTCCCTTTCACAAGATTACCGAGAAGTTTGTTTGTATTTTGTTTTCTGCAAATAGCGGCAAATGCAGTCACAGAGAACAAACTAAATTTAAATTTATATTTAAGTAGTAGCTGGTCGCGAATAGAGGGGGTGCACTTCATATCCAATTTCCAGCTATTGACACAATGAAGAGCTCTCGTGTTGAAAGTTGGATTTTTTTTACTTCTTCGCTCAACCAACGTGGCTTACTAAATAAATAAACCCTTTGCACAAAGAGCTCTAAAGTGTAAACTAAAACGAATGTTTCGCCTTCGATTACAGTACTTGTCATGTAAATTTCACTCGTATATAAAAATAATGGCCAAACATTGTACTCTAATTTAGTTGTTGTAGCTTAACAGTTGTCGCATTTGTGGGCAACCACTTAATGAAATATAACTGTTGAAATCTGTTTGCCCTTCGCCAACAATCAGCTCAAGATGCTCAAGAACAGGCAGAAAGCCGGCGTATGTTATCCGCGCTGGCGCATTACTTTACTCTTACTCATACTCATTCAGCAGGAGAGCCGAGAGAGCAGTTTATAAACAAAACAAAAGTATGCAACAGATTGAATTTTTTTGCTGTATTAGGGGTATTCAGAAAAAGGGGACTCTGAAACCCTCTTCGCCGAAACTATATGTCATTCCTAAGGTTTTTACATTTGTTTTCAGATTCTCTAGTTTTCGTCAGTCAATGCATTGTAATTTTTAAATTTTCAACTCGATTATCCAAAAATTGAGTCTCTCTCATTATTAGCTAGTGCTTCTTCCAATAAAATGATGAATCGTTTCGATTTCGAACTTTTTCTTACTTGAAGGGGGTTCAAGTTGTTCCGGTGAACAAGCCCATTATTTCCAAAATATCCGGTTCGAAAATTTCAACGGGTTTGAACTTCCGGTCCGAACCAGGTTAAAAATTTAACAGTTTGACAGCTTTGTGTAAAACCAAAGATCATGAATACTTAAATGCGACATCTCATATGGATTTTCATGATGCGGGGGTATCATATTTTTAACTCCCCTATTTTTTTCTTTTACCGTTATAGGGTAAAAAAATTTGTTGTTTGTTTTGTAAAAAAAAAAAAGAAAATATTAAAGTTTAAAATTTTAATTATGTAGTAAATATTGTGATAACCACTAGCCTTTCAGTTCAGCTCATTAACCCCACAAAGGCACACATCTTCCTGCTAGCACCACTAGTTCCATTGTAATTTTTTTTCCTTCTCCAATTTTTTTTTCTTGTCAATTGGATTTTTTTTTTTTCTTTTGGAATTGAAAATAAAATTTGGACCACACACAATTAACTGACAGAACAGCTGTTCTTTAAAAAAGGTGTTGCCAGACTGTTTTCAAGAAAAAATTTTTTGTTTTTTTCAAAGAAAATATTGTTATTTTTGAGCGGATTTTATGCAACTTTTTAAATGAAGGCCGATTGAGGTGAAAATTTGGATTTATACTAATTAAATAATCCACTTTCCATTAAAAACTGCATATTCAATATATGCAAATTTTGCATATTTTGCATATGCAAAATATGTAAAAAAATATGCAAAATATGCAAAATTGGTAAAAAAATTTTAAAAGTTATAAAATGTTTTTTAGCATAATATGGCTTAAATTCTTTCTGTTTGTGTTCATTTTAGAAGATGTATTGATGCAGTACAAGTACCAAAGGTACACAGAGTATATAAAGTTTGAGCAAAAGTATGTAACAGGGAGAAGGAATCATTTTCGACCTTATAAAGTTTATATATTCTTGATCAGCATCAACAGCCGAGTCGAAATAGCCATGTCCGTCTGTCCGTCCGTATGAACAAACAGATCTCAGAGATGGTAAGAGATAGAGGTTTGACATGTATGGGACAAAAGCTTCTTATACTTGCAGGCAGATCAAGTATATTTTCAATTATTGCCACGCCCCCTCTTGAGCCAGCAATTTAGAAAAAAAGTCATATCTCCTACAGTTTTGTTGATAGGTATTTCATTCAGACAATTTATGGCTATTTAAAACTTTGTGTTTTCTAAATTCTTTGAAATCTTTATTGTTCTGAAATGTTTTTATTATAATTGTTGTAACAATATACAATTAAGCACTTTTCTAAATTCTCCATTGAAAAGTTTTGGCGTTTCTCAGAAAAAATTAGCTTGTAGGCCGAAAAGCTGCGTTCGACATCGCAAGATGTAAGCGGTGCATATTTAAATTTAAATATGTCAGACATATTGATTTTCCCCGCGTCAGTTATTTCGGAATCATTATTAAATAGTATTTGATTCAGCTTAGCAAATGATCCATAGTCCGGACTCCGTTCCAATACATCTTTCATTTTATTTTGCAGTTTTAAACCGAATTCCCCTTGAACACCATTAAGAATATTTTTTACTTCAGATAAAAGCTTGAAAGAGTTAGTTATTTCCATATTTCTTTTTTCCATGGAGGTTATAATTTCCGGTATTCTCATAAAATGATGTTTTATAAAAATAAGATTTTTTCGTAATTTTGGATTCTTGAGGAATTCTTGGGCATTTTTTATAGATAGCGCATCATCCGGATTAAATGATTCAATGACCTTTAGTGAAAAGAACATGTCTTAACAGATTGCAGAATTTAAAATATTTATTCTTCACTTACATTTTTGATACCGTCGAAATTCGTAGCAATAAATATAGCAGCATTAAGCCATGTTCCCCAGCGTGTAAGAACCGGTTCGGGTGGGAGTTCAATTTTTAACTTATCCCTGTACAGCTGAATGCGAATGGGTGACTTTAAAAATACCTTCTTTACAGCTGATATGTATGAATTGACCAGTGGATATGAATTTCGTATGGTTTCCGCCAAACGATTTATTCCATGTGCCATGCAAGTCACATGTAATAGGTTCGGATAAAACACCTTTAAGTTTTGTCCAGCTTTCAGCATATATGCTGCCGCATCCGTAATTAACAGCAGTGGTTTGTTTTCATATCCTGCTGGCCAAAGTTCTATGATAGAACTATTTACAAAACGTGCTATAGCTTGATAATTGACCTTTTCCAAAGCCTTAGTTGAAACTAAAAAGGTTTTTGAACTACCATTTTCAGTTAGGTTGCCAACAATTAAATTGGCAACAAATCTACCCGATTTGTCAGTGGTTTCGTCGACCGATAGCCATATTTTATCGTCACCTAAAGCCTCACGAATACTATCCATTTTCTTGTTGTAGCACCTATCCAGATAGGTTTTCCGTAATGTACTTTCTTCTGGAATTTGTTTCTTCATGTATTTTTTAAGAAAGCCATTGAATGTTTCATTATTTAAAGCTTTGAAAGGTATGTTGGCTGCAATCAAGGCTTCACAGAGTTCTGATTTAAAAAATTTAAATATATTTTGTTTTATTGATATGATTATTATTATTTTATTAAAATGGATATAGGGTACTCACACGTTTTTGATTGCATATAAGACAGACAACGTTGTCTTCTTGTATTTGAAAACAGTTTAATGGCAAATCTTTTAGCCATTTTCGAATCATACGATTTTTTTATCACTAATTTTCGGCATATTAATTGATTAAAAGTTGAATTGCAAAAGTTAATTTACAAGTTAATGTAACAAAATCAGAGAATGGTGAGCACAGAATCAAACAAACTACACATTAAACCTCGCCTCCTAGGATAATAATATGAAATTTCATATAAAAATAGGTTTTTGCATATTTTGCATATTTTAATATGCAAATATGCAATTTATGCAAAATAGTTTTTAGTGGACTTAGATCATTTTTCAATAAAAATAAGATGTGTGCAATCAGAACTTAAAGGACGAAATTTTTTTGGGTTTGGGTTCACGGAGCAAGTTTAGAAAATCGGAGGAACCTAGGTTCGGGTTCGAACCGGGGTTTTGGAAAAATTTTTTTTTTCCCTAATTCAGAAAACATGTAAGTAAATTGAACAAACTTAGTGCCGATTTCTCTTCTTCCAGATAGCTGCTATGTGTCAGATAAGCTCTCAATTTACTCTGCTATAACTTTGTAAAAGAAACATTAGATGAGAAATCAGCCCTTAAACAATTTATTCACGTATGGAAGTTTAGAGGATTGATAATATCTTTTTTGAGCTTGGATCATCGGACGTTTTGAGCGGGCTCCAGGTCAATAAATCATGAAGCAAAGATTAATAGAGATAAAATGTACACTGCCTCTCAATTTTGAGTCCGCATTGAGATTCACATTGTTTGCATAGAAAATCACAGTGGTAATAGATGGGTATATTTCCATATGCTCTCAGGGAGCGTAAGTGAAAGCGTATATCTGGTGATGACTGCGCAATCGGTTAGTCTATATAAGTTCCCGTTATACGTGTTCCCGGATTCTAATCCGATTGATCGGAATTGGTAAGTGTTCAGATTTCTAAGAAACTATTAAAGAATTCGACCGAATATTTTTGCCATCAAGAGGATCGAATGACGGTAAGTGGGATTTTTAAGTAAAAGCTGAATAACAATGTCGGTATTTGAAAGTGAGAACATTTATATATTTATATTTTTTATCGAAATCGAAAACGGGAAAAGGGGTGTATACTGGGGGGATTTTTTCGCACAAAGTGTAGAGCAAAAACGAAATCTACGGTCAATTCTAAGAAAATTTCACCAAGAGACCATGGGTCTACAATGAATTCCTAGCCCGCGCAAATCGACATCAAATATTTATGTTATATTTTCCCAAAAAACAAGTTAGAAAGTCGGTGAAGCCCGACTATAACATACTCTGTATCTCCAAATGTTTGTATTTATCTGAAAAATTTTAGATAGAAGCCACACAAGGTGATAAAAAAGCCATAAAGTGTGTCAAGTGCTGCCCATTACCGTTGAACTGGTGTTACCCAACAAACAAATTTGTTTTGCTTATAACTCGACTATCGTTCCTCCGATCTTAGCAATTCCTTTGGCGATGCGATAAATAATCTTGATTACAAAATATCTCTGGAAGGTACAAACCATATAGAAAGCGCTTTAAACATTTATTTTGTGAGTGTTCTGGTTGGTTGGTAGAAGTAGTCTTTGTGTATGTGTGTGCACCCATTTCGGCCCTTCTGTATTAGTTGGGGAAATTCTATGCCTCAGTTAACACACTTGGTAATCTTTAATCTTTTTTTTTTTTTTACCAATATTTTTTTTTTATATTGACTTTTTCCGGGGTAAAAAAAAAATATTGGGTAAATTTAAATTTTTTTTTTGGGGAAACCTTATATAACAAAACGTAATTTTTATTGTTTTTTTAATGATAGTTTTTTCGACACTTTAAAAAAAAAAAATTGTTTTTTTTTTTAACTGGAAAAAAAAATTAAAAAAATATAATAAATTTTTTTTTTTTTTTTTTTTAAGCTTCTACTTATTATTTTTTTTTTTTTATTTATATTGGGTTGCCCAAAAAGTAATTGCGGATTTTTCATATAGTCGGCGTTTATAATTTTTTTAACTGCTTGTGACTCTGTAATTGCATTCTTTCTTTTGTCAGTTATTAGCTGTCACTATTAGCTTGCTTTAGAAAAAAAAGTGCGCGTAATTTTGTTTACATTTGTTTGATTGGCGCCCTTTTTAATATGGAGTCCACAAAAGAGCATTTTCGTCATATTTTACTTTATTATTTCCGTAAAGGAAAAAGCGCAGAGAGAGTTGCTAAAAAGTTACGTGATGTGTATGGTGATAAAGCCTTAAAAGAAAGACAGTGTCAAAATTGGTTTCGCAAATTCCGTTCTGGAGATTTTTCACTTAAAGATGAGCCACGTTCAGGTCGGCCAAATGAAGTTGATGATGACCAAATCAAAGCATTAATCGAATTGATCGTCATGTAACTGAGCGTGAGATAGGAGAGAAGTTAAATATACCAAAATCAACCGTTCATTATCACATACAAAGTCTTGGACTGGTGAAAAAGCTTGATATTTGGGTACCACATGAATTGAAAGAAATTCATTTAACAAACCGAATCAACGTTTGTGATATGCATCTTAAACGCAATGAATTCGATCCATTTTTAAAGCGAATCATAACTGGAGATGAAAAATGGATTGTTTACAATAACGTTAATCGAAAACGATCATGGTCCAAGCATGGTGAACCAGCTCAAACCACTTCAAAGGCTGATATCCACCAAAAGAAGGTTATGCTGTCTGTTTGGTGGGATTGGAAGGGTGTGGTATATTTTGAGCTGCTTCCAAGGAACCAAACGATTAATTCGGATGTTTACTGTCAACAACTGGACAAATTGAATGCAGCCATCAACGAGAAACGGCCAGAATTGATCAATCGTAAAGGTGTCATTTTCCATCATGACAACGCCAGACCACACACATCTTTGATGACCCGGCAAAAACTGGGACAGCTTGGCTGGGAAGTTTTGATGCATCCACCATATAGCCCTGACCTTGCACCATCAGACTACCATTTATTTCGATCTTTGCAGAACTCCTTAAATGGTAAAACTTTCGGCAATGATGAGGCTATAAAATCGCACTTGGTTCAGTTTTTTGCAGATAAAGGCCAGAAGTTCTATGAGCGTGGAATACAAAATTTGCCGGGAAGATGGCAAAAGGTTATCGAACAAAATGGAAATTATATATTTGATTAAAGTTCATTCTAAGTTTGATTAAAAATGCATTTACTTTCTTTTGAAAAATCCGCAATTACTTTTTGGGCAACCTTGTGACCATAAGCAACTGTAAGGCGCGAAATAAGCAGCCAATTTTAGTAAATAAATACATTAAATAAATTTACCCTTATCGAAATTTTTACTAGTAGAGGAAGATTTACTAGAAGCGGCATAGTGTTTTTAGCGGTAAATGGTAAGGTTTCTGTTACGGTTTTTTTCTGTGCCTTAGACCCTTTTTTATTTAGTACCAATTGAAAATGGGTAAAAGGTGATTATGAAGTTGTGCAAATGTATGTAACATGGAGAACGAAACATTTCCGACCCTATAAGGAGTATATATATTCTTGATCAGCATCGGCAGACGAGTCGATTTAGCCATGCGCGTCTGTCCGTCTGTACGAATTTTTGCTTGTACATAGGTGTATACCGTACCTAATTCAAGATTGTTTGATTTGCATTTTTAACGAACTTAACCTACTGATTGGGCGGAAAAAAGTTCTAAAAATTCCAAAAATAATTTAACCAGGAAACTTTGAGTCTAAGCCAGTGGTGCCCAAACTCACACTATCAAGCCTTTCGCAACACGAAGTAAACGTCATGATGTCAAACATAAGCAACAAGCAAAACAAACAATTGCCTCATGAGAAAAGAAATAGCCGAAAGCTCGGGTAGTGAGAGAGCAAGCCGGCGAGCGTGCTATTTATAGAACACACGTATTGTCTCTCTCTATGCTGCGATGCCGGCAGAATTATGAGTTCCTATCCCATGGGATAGGCTTTTGGCATTTTGGGCACCACTTGTCAAAACTGAATTCCTAGACCTCGCAAATCGACCTCAAGCTTGATGGTCATTTTAGGATTTTGTCTCAGCTATGGTATTTAGAAATATATTTTCTTCGCCAATACCTTATTGTCTTCGTAGAAGTTATTTCTAAAGCTAGGTACACACGATGCAAACAATTTGCAGCAAGTTGATTGCTGCAATCAAATTTGCACGTATAAACACGAGTGCAACCATTTTGCTGCAAACAAAGAACTTGCTAAAATTTTTTGCAGCAATATTTTTTGCTTGTCGTCTGTATACATTATTTTACCGTTATCTTGGTTGCGTCAGTTGCTTGCTTGTTTGCATGTACTCTTTGCTTTCAGTCGCAATATTGCAGCAAGCAAAGCAACATGTGGGATCGCGAGAAAACGATCAAGTTAATTGAATTGTACGAGAATTATTCTATTTTATGGGATGTCTCGTCAGCAGACTATAAAAATAAGCATAAAAAGCATAATGCTTATCGCGAAATTGCTGAAAAATTAGGCAAAAGTGATGATGAAATAAAAACAAAAATTCATCATTTGCGCATTCAGTTTTTGCAAGAGGTGCGCAGAGTGAAGCAAAAAAAGAGTGGGCAGGGTACATCGGACAACTATACCAGCAAATGGGAGTTTTTCGATGCGCTTAAATTTATTAAAAATGACGACGGAAATAATTATAAAATTCAAAATTTGGTAAGTAGTACAATTTATTGAACATATCGTAGTAATTACTTATTTTATATATGTTTATATTGCCATGACACTACCATCAGTCGAAACAAAAAAATTTTTTACTTCTTCACGTATATCTTTTGCTTCAGTAGAGTTTTGCGTACTTCTTTGAATTGGTATGCAGTTTCCTTCTAACGTCAGAGTACCTGGTACCACTTCTCCATTAACTTCATTGTCGAATGTTCCATTCGGAGCATATTTTTGTTTTGACTCTTTCTTGGCCATCAACCAGTTATGTAATGCGCAAATTGCAGAGACAACATCTATTGTTTTTTCTGGCACAAGTTCCAATGGCTTTCTTAAAACCCGAAATCTATTTGCCATTATGCCAAAAACATTTTCTACCACTCTTCTTGCTCTGGAAGGTAGTTAAAAACACGATATGGTTTCATTGTGTATCGAAAATTGATAGTGAGGGCACTTTTACTTGTTCCACACCTAATATCGTGTACTCGTCTACCAATTCTCCAGTTTTTGCCTTTTCAGATGGTAAAAAAGTAAATGCATATATAATTTACATACTTACTTTAAGATATTCCCTTTTCAGGCATTCATATACAGCTTGACAAGACTCCGGCACAATGCTTGCAACCGTACTCACAGGAATGCGAAAAAGAAACATCAGAGAATGATATGAATCACCTGTAAAAAATTTAATTACATCAATAAACATATTTTTTAAAAGTTCATAAAAATGTTAATTTAATACATACCCGTGGCTAAAAAACGTAATGTCAGGGCTAATCGCTCATTTGGTGGAATCGCAGGACGCATTACAGTGTCTTGTTTAGATATGTAGTTTTTTACTTTTTCTAATAAAAAATTTAAATCAATGAATGACATGCGAAAAAAATTGTAATAGTTTGTTTCATCGCCATTTTGTAGCTCTTTTAAAAGGTTCTGATGCACTCCTTTTATTTTTTTATCTCTTTTTGATATTAATTTTTCAACCCAAACTTTTTTTTTTTTTGCTCTAATTTATTTTCTTTTATTTTTAATTTAATTTAAGTAGTAATATAATAGCAGCAACTCTCGATTTTTTGTGCCGACATAATAAAAACACGTCGTTATTCCTTGACTTTCCCAAAAACAACAGAACTTGCAAATGAGTGTCACTTGCAAGCACTTCAAACAAAAATGAAAACACGTGTAGACATTAACGCAATATATTGCACGAAATAGCCATGCAAAGTTTGGCGTGCAAAACAAAAATTGATTGAAGCAAGAAATTTTCTTTGGCAAAATAACCGATGCAAAAAACCTCTATAAATCGTTCATTAAATTATAGGAAATGCAAGGGTATATAAAAATCAGTTAAATTCAAAGCTCGGTAAAAAGCTTTGACTATCCAATACAACAACCGCAGGAAAAAGCTTTTTGTGTCAAAGCTATAAAAGTGGGTGGGTCTTAGTCCAGGGATGCGCTGTGCCAATTGGAAATAAGGACTCTAATGGCAACATTTTTTTAAATAAAATACTTTATTTAATTTTGTTTGTGGTACCAAAGCTAGATTATTCCAATCAGATCATTCAACAGAGGATATAAAAGAAAAAGATATAAAATGGTGATTCTGTTTCCAATATCGCGTTCTATATGTCAATACTTGCGATGGGAATCCCTAAGTGGAACAGTTTCGGCAAAAGTCCTTGTTTGCCTCAGCCAACCCCCTCTGCCAGTGTGAACCAATCAGAAGGCCGCAGACTGTTGCCAATCCAAAATGGCTTCCTGGCACACACATTCAAGGGATGATACAAATCCAATAAGACAAACCCCAGACCGAGCTGATTTCTAAGCAGAAATTGCAATCAGAATTTATTACAATCCAGTCTTCCAAGCAGAACAGACCCAAGGTCTGTTGGACAGCGTACAAATATGCAGCATCCCAGCGACCAGCCGACTTATATGCCAGAGGTGGCATTTCAACCTTTATGGGGTCAGGAGGCACCACCGCCACCGCCCATAGTTCCCTATCAAGAGCTTATTGCGGGCTTTCCCTGCTCGGAACTGTGTAAGTTTTTAAAACTTTATTAATGCTTTCAATAAAATTTCTAATCGTTTTTATGACTTCCAGCTCTTTGGCAACGCTCTCAGGTGGCTCCCTTAGTGGCGCAACGTCCTGTTACAAATGGACGCACCTCGTCCAGCTCCTCAAAAAAGACACGCCGCCGTGTGGCCTCCATGGCCCAGAGAAGAGCGGCCAATATACGTGAACGGCGTCGCATGTTTAATCTAAATGAAGCCTTTGATAAGCTGCGTCGCAAGGTGCCCACTTTTGCCTATGAGAAGCGTTTATCCCGCATCGAAACCCTACGCTTGGCCATCACCTATATTGGTTTCATGGCGGAATTACTAAACGGTACGCCCTCCAACTCTCACAAGTCGCGCACGGACTTGTACGGCGGCATGAATGGACATCATCAGGCGCCAGCCGCTCCTCCCCCATCGATTCATCCACACCATTTGCATCCAGCGGCGGCTTATCAACGTGATTTTGCCTCGCCCTACAATCACAGTTTGACTTGAAAAGTGAATGTGTGGGGTGGAGGAATCAATATGCGGAGTGATATTATTTTAGAAGGATTTCCTAATTCTGAATATGTGTGAAAACTGTTTTGTTGGCTTAAAATATAAACTGTAAATGGAAAGAATGTGGGAACTTTAATCTACAAAAGTCGTGAATAACACAACGAATCGAATATTATTTTGTTTTTGTGCGGTTTGGCTACACAGAAAAAAAAAAAGTCGAGATATTTTCAATCTTTTAAATCTTGGAGTATGCCCGGCATGAGCTTGAAAATTCAATCTCGACTTCCAGGATATTCTACACAATTCAATCCTATAAGGATTATCCCATGCCTTTTGAACTTGAATCATTCCAAATGTGCTTACTTCAATCCCTTTCGAGATCACATGTCCATAAATTGAAGAGCGATAGCAAAGAAATATAAGTACCCTTTTAGACATGCAGCAACAACAAATGGGTTTGGTGGTGTGCGATGAAATGCCATTCCATTTATGTTCAGTGCGCGCGTGGTTGTGGGTTCGAATCCCAGTTGAGTACATCAATTTGTATATTTATTTGTTTTTTTCAGAAGTCTTAAATAAACCAAGTTGGAAGTTGATAAGGAAGGATGTCCTATGGCATATGGCCGGCCTGGCGGAGAAAAGGAAGAGTTGTCATTCCTCAAATTAAAAAGTCAAATGCCAAAAAGCCAAAATATACAGCTTTTTGGGATTAAATAATTTTATTTTCTAAAATTTCAGTAAAATTCAATCCCTTAGAGGATTACTCGGGGATCAAAAAAGGCGAATCAGCTCAATCCTATTTCTGATCGGTTCAAGCATATCCGGGATTACTTTGTTTTCAATACCGCTTAGGCATGATTTGATCCAGTGGCGTACGCAGGGGGGGGTGTTTTGGGGGTTAAACCCCCCCTTGGGGGAAATTTTTATATGCGAAATACTACTATACTAAAATTTTTGTTCTGAAAACCCCCCCCTGAAAAAATCCTGCGTACGCTACTGATTTGATCCCATATGGATTGATTTTATTTTGAGTGTATCCGATCAGATTCAAACTCATTTTCAAAGATCTTTATGAAAATTCAACAATAACTGTGTTCCAATTTTCCGGAAAATCCCACCCGTAAAAGTCGGAAAAGTCTGTATGGTAAAAATTTATTTTTCATACGATTGACTTGAAACTTGGTTTGCAAGAATAGTACGCAAAATAATCGACACGTGTTTTCCCAATTTTGAAAACTCCCCCACGTGGAAAATGACCGGAAAATTCTGCACGAAAAAAATATTTTTCACCTGATTGACTTGAATCTTGGTTTGTTAGAATAGTAAATAAAATAAATTGAGATGTGATTTTTCGATGTTGGAAAATTTGACCCAACGGCCGGAAAATTTCTGGAAAACTATGCACGAAAAAAACTATTTTTCACCCGATTGACTTAAAACTCGGTTTGTAGGGATGGAATACCGGCGGGATGCCCACTGGGAAGCGGGAGAATAGGTGGGTGGAAAGTGGACTGGAACAGGTGGCATGTGGGTGTGAGGTGGGTGGTAAGTGAACGCGAAGCAGGAGGGATGTGGGTGAGAAGTTAATTATATCTGGGCGGGAATTGGGTAATAAGTTGATGGGATGTAGGCGCTAAGTGGGTGAAAAGTAGGTGGGAAACGGGTGGAAGTTGTGGAAGAAGTGAATGGGGAGTGGGTGGGGTGGGATGTAGGTGGGAAGTGGATGGGATATGGGCGGGAAGTGGGAGGGATGTGGTTTGGAAACGGGTGGAAGTTGTTCAAGAAGTGAGTGGGGAATGGGTGGAGTGGGATATAGGTGGTGAGAACGCAGCAGCAAAGTCGTAACGGTGAAAAGCAAAGTAGTAAAACGTTGACTTCAAGCCTATGTATGTATGATTCGATTTCTGGGCTCTACAGAGGAAACAAATTTAGAGAATATTTTTAAATTTGGTAAATATTTGACTCTCACGATAGACTTCAAACTGATTCTGTTAGAGGCGCAGCGAAGCGCCACTGGCTTTTTGCTAGTGTTTATATGATTTGTCAATCATCCTTGCATCCCCCCTCACAAATATGTATGTATCTTTAAAGATATCCACAAACACTGGGCACTCCATTTTGGTCAATAAAACAAAATAAATAAATAACATTTTTTACATTTACATTTTTACATTTGTTTGTTATACACTTGAAAAGTGTATTATAATTTTGCCCAGAAGTTTGCAACGCATAGAAGGAATCATCTTCGACCACATAAAGTATATATATTCTTGATCAGCATGACGAGCTGAGTCGATTAAGCTTTGTCCGTCCGTCTGTCCGTCTGTCCGTCCGTCCGTCTGTCCGTCTGTCTGTTTCTACGCGAACTAGTCCCTCAGTTTTGGAGCTATCGAGCTGAAACTTTGCACAGAGTCTTCTTTTTACTGCACGCTGCTAATATGTCGGAACCGACCGGATCGGATGACTACTTCTTGTAGCTGCCATACAAATGTTCGTTCGGAAAATGGTTTTTAGTAAGAAAAACTGTTTTGTTCTCAATATTACTGCTCTCAAACACGGTCATGGGTAATATGTAATGTTTTTAAGCTGATCTGCGAAGTTTGGTCGAAGTCGCTAACCCTTGAGACAAGCTATTTCAAGTGTATGAAAACTTCGGTACAGACGAAGTTAGCTTTGCCTTTCTCGTTTTTTTAATGGGTTAGAGCGAGGGGGAGCGATAGGGGAAAGCAACAAAATAACACTAGTTTACAAAATAATAAAAATTTTGCGATCCCGAACGTTTGGTAGCAATTTCTTATGTAAGTCCCCCCGCTGAGTCCAAAAATCCATATCACGATTTTTTTAGTGGGGCCGTTCTCGAGAAATCGCGGAAAAGCTAGATTTTTGATTCTGAAAAAAGTACCTTTAGAAAAATGTGTATATCTTCAGTATCGATTCATTCATTATGAAATGGTAATGCTTTCTTGGAAGGTAATTGAATGCCCTATCATTCATTCATACACCACTTCTTAATCCGGTGCTTGACTTCGGCGTTATAAAGGCTTTTATCGGCAACATTGCATTAAATTAATGAATTTTTAAAAAAAAGCTAGATTTTAAGTCCGATTTTCACCACGAAAAAAATTGTGTAAAATTTATTTTATTAGTGGTCACCAAAGATTTAGCTATTTAAAATACAACGCCACATAATTCATTAAAATCCGTTCAAGAATATAGAAGTTATTTGCATTTAAGTAAAAAATGGAACGTTTCAAGTTCATGCAAATTGACTTGGTTTAAATGTTTTACTGTTCGTCGTAGGAGGCATAGTTAAAATTCAAACTATGCTATTTAAGGGCTACTATGACCTGCCAAATTTATTTTGTACCTGGCTAAGATTTTTTTGTGATTGACTTAGGTTGAAAAATTAGCGCAAGAGTCAAAAATGAATTAATAAGAAATATGTGAGCAAAAAATAGAGAAAATGTATCTTCGGCCGGTGATAAAGCTCGTATAATTTATGTAAATGTCGTTGAAATTGTTAGCGGAGTAATTTTATATGTAACGCCCGCAAGCGTTTCTCCATTTATTAGTATAATTTTTGCATTCAATTTGACGTCTTGGACTTATTTTCAACCGAAGTCAATCACAAAAAATCTTTGGCAGGTCATAGTAGCCCTTAAATAGAATAATTTGAATGTTAACTATGCCTACTCCGACTAACACAAAAACAATCAAACTTAATCAATTTGCATGAACTTAAAACCTTCCATTTTTACTTAAACGCCAATAACTTCTATAATCTTGGACGGATTTGAATGAATTATGTGGCGTTGTATTTTTAATAGATAAATCTTTAGTGACCAGCAATAAAATAAATTTTACACAATTTTTTTCGTGGTGAAAATCGCACTTAAAATCTAGCTTCTTTTTAAAAATTCATTAATTTAATGCAATGTTGCCGATAAAAGCCTTTATAACGCCGAAGTCAAGCACCGGATTAAGAAGTGGTGTATGAATGAATGATAGGGCGTTCAATTACCTTCCAAGAAAGCATTACCATTTCATAATGAATGAATCGATACTGAAGATATACACATTTTTCTAAAGGTACTTTTTTCAGAATCCAAAAACTAGCTATTCCGCGATTTCTCGAAAACGGCCCCACTAAAAATTATTTGGACTGCATTTTTGGACTCAGCGAAGGGATTTACATATGAAATGACTGTCAAATGGTCGGGATCGGAAATGCTGTAAACTAGATAGGAACAAATAAAACGAGTAATGTTTTGCTCTAAAAGCTTAAAAAAATTAATTGGCAGCTATTTTGGTAAAAAAAAATTGTGCAAAAAAAGAAGAAGAACAAAAAAAAAGTTTATATATTTTGGAAATACACACATTTGGGGCCGTTTTAAAAGATTCAGAAGTGTTTAAATTGTAAAACCTTGTTCAGAAAAGTTGTTTGGTATCTCAGAAGCTTTCCTTTTGCCAAAGAAAGTTGGAAATTTTATTTTTTTTTTTTATAAAAAAAAATTCTTTTCTTAAGATTAAGTTTATTTTAAATTATTGCCACGTCCTCTTCCGACCCTGCAATTTGGAAAAATCCTCATATCTTCCACAGTTTTGTGAAAATTTGGTTTGAACATTCTACACAGAGGGAAAAAACCGAGAACATTGGACTTAAAATGAGCACAAACGTTACCAAAAACAATGCATGAAAATTTGATTGATTTTGGAACAGGTGTGAGCGCGGATTTCGCACATTTTGGTGAGAGGGAATTACCTCTTTTTGGTTGGAAGTGAAGGGAAGCAAGGGTTCATGGATAAGCGCGCTACTGCTTCCCTCTCCACCGACCCATATATTCCATGTGAATCAGATATATCGCTTCAAGAAGGACCCACTCCACCTGACTAGTTTCATTTAAGTTTTTCAGAAAAACACAGAAAAATTTGTTCGGGCTTGACTGGGAATTGAACCCGGTACCTTATGCACCTAACGTATGGAATGACGCGCCCGCACATTCAGCCATTGCACACTGGTCCAAATGTCAAAAATTTTGGCAGAAAATAGAAAAATTCAGTTACAGACCTGAAACTTGGTAGACTTTATAGGTCTGAAAAAAAGTTTTAGTATGAAAAAACTTTTTTGTTTTCAATGCTATCGCTCCCAAACTCATTACTGATAAATATGATATGCTAACACATAATTCTGTCAAGTCTGATCCAAATCGGATGACTATAGCATACAGCTGCCATAGGAATGATCGGTCGAGAATATAGTTTTAGTGAGAAAAACTTTTTTTTTCAATGGTAGCGTGTTTGTACGTTTCAGTTATGAATATTATATTGTCTGTCTCAACACAATTTTAGAGAGATTGATCAAAATCGGATGAATATATCGATAGCTGCCATATAAAAAACTGGCAGAAATATATCATGCTCCAAGGGTATATAAACTTCGGTCGAGCCGAAGTTAGCTTTTCTCTCTTTTTTTATCGACTGTTTTTGTGTTTCCTGATACTTTTCTGGGGCACAAAATTAGTTAAAGTGTCAGTTTGGCGACCATTTGCAAGCCAAAACATAAGCATTTCGCCTCGACTCAAATAAATGTGGTTCGAACAAAGTCGATTTTTTGCAAAGGGGCAAAAAATATGAATATCCTCGTATTATGTACATATTGAACAAAAACACATATAAACAAAAGCAAATCACATAAAACAAGGAATGCATGATAACACTTATAATATACATACCCTTAACATTGTTTTCCGTTTTGATTTACTTCAATATTCGACGTAGATTTTATTATATACTGATTTCAAATATGCTTTTATGTGCAAGGCAAACAAAGTCAAAGTTTGTGTAAACGAACAGCTGACTTCCAGGGCTGCCTAAATTCGCTGTGCTTCAAATTTAATTGTACCAATATGATTTTTAACTGCCCTAGATAATACTCTATTGGAAAAAAATATTGTTTTTGCAAAACTCTTAAAAAAAATTTAATTTCTGCCAAAAATTTTGGTATTTGGACCAGTGTGCATTGTACGGTTTTGCAGATTCACGTCTAGAGGGCTACTTATGCATTATTGAGCTGACAAGAGAAAGATCAAAAAGAAAGCCAACTCGCTCTCACTCGCTCTCTTGTATATCTCTGTTGAAAACCAGATGTTCTTTTTAGCCAGTTGACGGGGTCAGACGCGCAAAGGTACCAGCTGTCCACGTTTAGAGGCAATATCCCGACAAATGGAACGTAAGGCAATCTTCACGGACATGTCGCGACAGTCATCTTTAAGAGCCTTATCGATAACTTTAACGTGTACAAGAGCCATCCTCACGTGCGAAAGTATATCAAAGACATAGCAACGTCGCTGCGTCACATCATGTTTAATCCAACGCAAAGCGGCCCGAAAGACCTGAGACTCGGAGTCGACGCGCAGCATTTCAGAGTTCAGAAGTTGCGACAGCAAACTCTGCGGTGTCTCCAGAAACTCATCTTCAAGGGTTATCTGCAAATATAGAAGGTGAAACCATTAGGGCATTTTGCACCCTGAATTATTCTTCTTCTTTGAAATTCATTACTTAAGTTCGGCCGAAATCCCGGCGGTACTGCAATACCGGGCCAACCCGCGACAGAGGTGGAGCAAGCCCCTAGCACTCCGTCTGTTTCCAAAAATCAGTTTAACATTTGTTGTTCTCCAATGGAGAAACTATCAGATGTTAAGCTGATAAGAACAGATACTACACTTTGATCTTAGCCATAAGGCCGAGAAGCGATAACTTAATGCAGCAAATTGACTGCCACTCCATGAGGAAAGTGCTAGAACCAGTTGGGAATTGTAAAATGACAAAGTGTTTGCCCTGTCAGAAATTCATACAGCCTACTTAAGGACTGAGACTCAGGTAGAAAAGCATAAATTTGTACATGTTGGTACTTACAATTCCCAACTAGTTAAAGCATTGCATGCATGGAAAGGCCTGGGGTTGGTGGTTGAAATTACTCTGGCTTCTCTTCATTTGTCGAATAAATCTTTCGCCTTTTACTAAAGATTTCCGTGGAGAGGGGCACTCTAATGAGTCTAAACTTAATTTTTTTTTGTAGTGCCTGGCGACCGTCGGTTGCTGGGCCAATTAATAATGAATTGCTTCTTCCTTGGGGCGTCTATTCTCGAACGTGATGGAAAACTATGTCGGCGCTCCGCAATGAAGTCAAAGAGCTGAATGATATTTAATAGTGTTTTTATTTATGTGATGTATCTTTGCCAAAATAAATACAATATTTTCGTCAACACAGAAAAGGAACTGTTGTGATTTTGTTATTGAAAGAAATTGTAAAAGTTATATTTATTTAAAATTAAACAACGGATCACTCCTCCGCTATATAAAAAACAAGTCCTAATTTCTACAGTTTTGTAGATGGATGATTCGTTCACACAATTTATGGTTTTCTTTTTTTTATAAAAACTTTTAGTGTGTCTTTTAAAATTTGATTCTTTGAAAAATTTGCTTGTTCCAGTGAAATGTGTTTATTAGAAGTGTTGTTGCAATATACACATTATTCATTTTATCTCAAATTTTCCATTAGAAAAGTTTTGCCGATTTCTCAGAAGAAAAATTTGCTTTAGGCCGAAAAGCTGAGTTTGACATCGCACGATGTAAGCGGTGCATATTTAAATTTAAATATTTCGGACAAATAGATTTTCCCCGCGTCAGTTATTTCGGAATCAATATTTAATAATATTTGATTAGTCAGGACTCTGTTTCAATATTTTTTTTTTGCAGTTTTATACCGAATTCCCCTTGCACACCATTCAGAATGTTTTTTACTTCATACAACAGCATGAAAGTGTTAGTTATCCCCATATTTCTTTGTTCCGTGGAGGTTATAATTTCCGGTATTCTCATAAAGTGATGTTTTATAAAAATTAGATTTGTTCGTAATTTTGGATTCTTGAGGATTTCTTAGGCATTTTTGAAAGATAGCGCATCGTCCAGATTAAGTGATTTAATGACCTTTAATGAGAAGAGCATGATTTAACAGAATGCAGAAATTAAAATATTTATTCTTCACTTCACCAAACGATTTGTTACATGTGACTTGAATGGAGCATGGAATAAATCGTTTGGTGGAAACCATACGAAATTCATATCCGCAATTCGTATATATCAGCTGTATAAAAGGTATACAGAGATAAGTTAAAAATTGAACTCGGAAAAATAGCTTAATTGTTCTATATTTATTACTACGCATTTCGACGGTACTAAAAATGGATGGTTTTAAATAAAACACCAGCTTTTGTCCAGCTTTCATCAAATACGCTGCCGCATCCGTCCTTAGTTGAAACTAAAATGGTTTCAGAACTACCATTTTCAGTTAAGTTGCCAAAAATTAAATTGGCCTTAAATCTACTCGATTTCTCGATTCATCGACCGATAGCCATATTCTATCGTTACCCAAAGCCTGTTGAATACTATCAATTTTTTAGTTTTTAATTTAAGAAAGCCATTGAATGTCTCTTTATTTAAAGCTTTGAAAGGTATGTTGGCTACAATCAAGGCTTCGTAGAGTTTTATGTTGAATTCGCCATATTTTCGTGCTCCACTTCAACTGGCATCTGCCATTCTACAGACAATTGATTATGGCGCTGAGCTACTAGTTAAAATTCGGAGTCAGATCGCCTCTGCTATATTGTCCACCAATATCGCTTCTATAAAAACAGTTTTTGTTTAAATAAAATTTGAATTTGGGTTCTATAAGTTCGCCTTGGTTCTCTTTCCTAAGTATATATATTAATTTTGTGTCATCTCCTTTTTAAATGGTCGTGATATTTTTAAGCAAAAATATATTAATCACAAAAGAATCATTATGTTTAGAGCAGGGACGGCTGTACCCTTGTATGTAACTATTCGATATACATCACGAGGTTCCTTGCCACCACTTGTTACTTTTTTACTCCCATTAATTCATACCTTAAAGATCCTTAATATTGGTTCTTTCGAACATGTGATGTATCAAATGATAGGTATTGAGCTGTACACCATGAATGTTTTAAAATTTTGGCAATACACTACGCGGTTCTCCAGATATTTACATTCAATTTTTATTTTCAAAAAATTGACCAATAACTTTTATTTTTGGATTTTTTTATAAAAATTTAAAAATAATTTTTAATTTTGGAGTTTTTTAATAAAAATTGAAAAAATAACTTTTATTTTTAGATTTTTTTTAATAAAAATTGAAAAATAATTTTTATTTTATGATTTTTAGATAAAAAATTAAATTATAATTTTTATATCATAATTTTTTTTTTATTTTGATCAAAAATAAGAGTTAATTTTTAATTTTTTGATAAAAATTAAAAATTTAGATCTTGTTAACAGGATACGTCTGTACTCTGTAATTTTAGTATATCTAAGATTTTAAATGTTTGTCGGTTTTATAGGTTGTTCTATCACGCCTCAAAATGTTTTAATTTTCAAACTCATAACTTTTATTAACGATCCCTGGTGTTAAGTATTGTTTTTCATTCAGTTAGTTAACTCAGTTAGTTAAACTCAAAATGAAATTATTAAAACTGAGGAATATGTACAAAAAACTAAAAAGTCATAAATCATTGCAGATATGCATGGAATATGCAAATTGAACCACACCAGTATAATTCTTTTATTAGAATTTTTATTATAAACTCTTTGATTAAAAATATAAAATAATCAATATTTGAGGTCCCTAGTCCTTGCTTAAAGTCGCAGACTTTGACGTGCGCATTCCATACGTTTCCGTAGTGTAGTGGTTATCACGTGTGCTTCACACGCACAAGGCCCCCGGTTCGATCCCGGGCGGAAACATGTTTGAGATTTTTTTTTTCGTTTATTAGTTTCCTTTTTTATATACTATGTATTTTTTTAAGGTCCGAAAGAATTGGTTCATATTGTCCGGTTTTTTGGAAAAGTCTGTTTTTAAATGCTACTAATGCTACCAAGCCTGTCAATGTAAAGCTTAGAATTGACAACTTCTTTCGATGGCACACTGGCCGGAATTGCAAAAATTTTGTCAGAAAGTCAAAAAGTAAATGTAGGATTATTGGAAAAAAGCTTAATTCCTCTGAAAGAGTATAGAACCATGAACTCTAATTGCTGGTTCAAAACATTTTTTGTGCATCCCTGGAATTTCGGCACGGCCCTGAAAACAAGTTTCTTTTCAATCACAATTTAATTGCGGTGCTGGCGCCTGTTCTTTCAGATTTAAAACAGCTATAAATGTTGAGCAATTAGTGTTTTGAAATGCCAAAATGTTGCAAAAGGCATGTAAATTACAAGAAAATAAAGAAATTGGGAGCTTTTTTTATGTTGTGCCTTTGTTTTTATGTGAGGTTGCTGTGCTATTTTTTAGGCAAATCTAACCTAAATGTCACTTGTTCCGTGGAGTAAAAGTGGGCGTCGTTGTTTCTCTCAACTAAAGATGCAATTGTGTCCATTGTATATGACTTTGTGTAGTTTCTACATTTTGCTCGTTTTCGAAATATTTGATATTGTTGCAAACGGGAACAGTGTATTTGCTATTTTTGCTAATTTTGCAAAAAAAAAATATTAAGAAAATCGACCAATCCCGACTGTGATATACTCTGAACCTGCGACGGATAATGCTTAGAGTGAATTTGGCTGCTGCAGCAACACCAGAACTCAACAGAGCTGCAGCGCTGCGACATCGAAATTTCTTTACCTTATAACTTTACTATCGATTGTCCAATCTTTTCCATTCCTTTGGCAGATTGATATGTAATGTTGATTACAAAATATTTTTTTGCAAATATTTCTTAAAGGTTCGAACCATATATCTTCAAAATTGTGTGAGATATGACTTTATTCAAAATTCCGGGAACGTGGCAAAAATTCAAAATACATTTAATCTGCCTGTGAGTATAAGAAGTTTATGTCCCTTACATGTCAAACCTCTATGTCTTACCATCTCTGAGATCTGTCGCCGGGACAGTGTTGTACGGGCGGTACTAGTGGGCGTGGTAGCACCGGTCCAAGATTTTGCTCGTTTCTTATTTATGTCACTACTATTAAATGTTCCAAGTTACAGCCCTCTAACTGGGTCAGTCTAGTTTATGCCAAAATTTTTGACATTCCGGCCACTGGGGGGGGGGGGCCCCAGGGCGGGTGCAGTGTGACAGTTCAACGCCAAAACACCACCCTTCATCAAAATACCACAAATTGTGAAACGGTCACACTGTGCTGATTTGCTTACATTTGAATTTAGTTAATTGTTTATGCAACTATTTACGAATTTTTGGAGGATAAATGGAATGCAGAAGTCATGGAATATGCAAAATCTTACCGTTGGTAACACTAGCTTACAAATTATTTAATTTTTTCTAAGCCTCTACAATTTGATGTCACTTCTTATGTAATATCAAGCGCTGAATCCGAATATAGAGCTTATAAATTTCTCAGTAGAGCAGATTTCGAGATAATCCAAAGTTACCGTTTTTCACATTTTGAAAAAGGACCTCTCACTTTTTTTCAAATGTCAAGTGAACAAGTTTTGTACACCAAATTAAAGCTAATAAAATTATCTTTCAATCGTGCATACTTCATTTTATTGTCAAACTTGTGGTGTAGCTTTTATTTACAAAGATATCGAGAATTTTGTTTCATTTTTATCGAAAATTTGAAAAAAGCTGTAAATTACACCGTTATTTTCACCAAGAAAAACATATTTTAAAATTTCCTTCTCTTTTGAATGATGTAACCTAATGTATAACAAATTCAAAAAGTGCTCTTACATCAAAATCTGTTGGAAATTGTAGGAGTAATTAGCATTTGTCTTTAAAATGAGCAATTCCAGTTTTACCGTTCAAGTGGTATTAAAAATGTCTATGGTCCATTTTGCTCCCCCGTTTGTGTGCACAGTTTTCCTCTCGCGTAAGAAACCAACAAAAGACTCTCTTCATGGCCTCATCCCAAAATCCTTGATGGCGGCGTTCCATACTCTTCATATCCTCATGAAATCGTTAACCATGTTTATCACTCAAATTGCCGAGGTATTCAGGGAAGAAAACCAAATGAGAATCCAAAAAATTAAGTTTCAACGACATTTATACAGGGTTAAGTCGTTCCATAACAATCGATTTCTGAAGAAATTGTTTTCGGGCTTTTGTGAATACTCACCGCGTTCCCGATTACCCGATCAGGACCAGAAGAGCTCGACAACATTCGTAATCCAAATGTGAAAAGAAATCTGCACGCCATCCATACAATCAAAATTTGTAACAACTCTTGGACAAGATAAGATTGCCAACCGCCAATTTTTATTTTTCTTTGATTTTTAAAAAAAAAATGGGTCCGTCGAATTGGGCAACCCCTGTACTCCTGTTTGCAATACGATGTGCACCGTTTGAATGCAATGAAAAGTTTAATATAATAGACCAGCCATGCCCCGCCCTATCTCTTTCTTTTTTTTAATTGCTCCGGAATAGCAAAGCAATGATCGTATACATGCACGGTACCAAGTATAGGCAAACACAACACATGCAATCAATTACTTGTGTAAAACTCGAGTTTGCAATTCTCTTCTTGGTATTGGTGTTTTTATTTGTGAGTATTGGTGAGAGCTCTGCCGTATGCTGGATTTGGGCATGCCTGTAACAGACAAACTTTACCTATTTTCTCATAATTTCTTATTAAATGTGCGACGACTTCGTTATAGTTAGGACTTCTATAATTTCCAAGAAATGAAGTGACAACACAACGGAACAAATTCCATGCGACCACCTCATCCTTGGACTACATGAAATTGAATTGGGAGTCCTCGAGAAGTTTTTTAATTTGCGGCCCAACAAACACACCCTCTTTGATCTTTGCCTCGGATAGGTAAAGGAACACACTTTTCAGATATACAAATGCATCAGCGTCTTTTTGTAGAGCCTTCACAAAATTATAAAATAAATGACCGGCCATTCTTTTCGAACGTAATGCTTGTGGCGTGCTCGACTGTCCCATTTGCACAAAAACACATGTGTTTGGTATATCCTTGTTGCAAATCTGAAACTATTGCAACAACTTTGAGGTCTGCGCAAATTTTCCAGTTTTTATCCTTGTAGTTAATCAAATCAAGCAACATGGCTATTGATGCATAGAATTCTTTTATATGAACGGCATGCGCTAGCGTTATCGAAGGCTGGATGTTTCCCCGGTGCAACAATACCGCATTTAGACTGAGCAACCGTCGATAAACACACGCCACTCGACTGGATCATACGGCTCGTTTAACTCCTCAAATAAACCACACTCATCATTGCAATAACAAATATTTTTTTTTCGAGTAATACTTAGCATAGCGTATTTGACTATCTCTATAGAACATTGTTCTGATATCAGCAAATTCATCAGATTTAGCAAATTCCGTTCTAGCAAACGTGATGCAAAAATTTCCGATTTTTCTTCCATATTTGCCAAGGGAGGGATGGTTGGAAGGGGGGATGGAGGGAAGAGATTTCGCTCTTTTGCGAGTTTTCTAAGTCATCGGCTGATTCAAATAAGTCATCACCTAGGAGGCGGACCAAAATCAATACGGATTACGGATCAACTAGTATCTGTGCTGAACTCTAAAAGCTCTGCAACTATTTCAAAAACAATGCACGGAACGGCGGAACAAAATGTACCATAGACATTTTTAATACCACTTGAACAGTAAAACTGAAATTGCTCATTTTTTAGATAAATGAAAATAACTTTTACAATTTCCAACAGATTTCGATGCATGAACACTTTTTGAAATTGTTATACAGTGCTGCTCAACTAAATAGGTTTGACTTTTTTTTATACTCTGTACCGAAGGTACATAGAGTATATTAAGTTTGTGCAAAAGTATGTAACAGGGAGAAGGAATAATTTCCGACCCTATAAAGTATATATATTCTTGATCAGCATCAACAGCCGAGTCGATATAGCCATGTCCGTCTGTCCGTCTGTCCGTCCGTGTCCGTCCGTATGAACAAACAGATCTCAGAGATGGTAAGAGATAGAGGTTTGGCATGTATGGGACAAATGCTTCTTATACTTGCAGGCAGATCAAGTTTATTTTCAATTTTTGCCACGCCCCCTCCCGCCCCCGCAATATCGAAAAAAGTCATATCTCCCACAGTTTTGTAGATAGATGATTCGTACCTTCTAGAGATAGTTAGTCATTATTAATATCTATCTTTTGCCGAAGAAATGATAAAGATCGGATGAGCGGTTCTCAACACACGCAAACAACACCGCATTGCATGCATCAAAGAGAGAGAAGAGAGAGAGAGAAAAAAAAACTTAGGGTTGAACACAGTGGCAGCGACGCATTCAGCATATTCACTGGGTACAGAGTATGTTATAGTCGGGCTTGACCGACTTTCTCACTTGTTTAGGTTTGAAACGTTGTATCTCCTTAACAAGAACTCCGATTTGAGCGAAATAAATTTTGTTGTATAAAGAAATCAGTCGTTTGTAAAATAGCAAAGTTTCTGTTCTGTTAGTTTTGTTTTTATATAATTTTTATTATTTTTTCAAAAACATAACAAAAATCTCCATTTTTTGGCTCAACTGAATAGGTTGACCACTAAAACTATTGAACATAAGTATATAAAGCAAAATTTCAAAGCCCTGGGTAACTTCATTAATAAAGGACACTGTTTTAGCATAATTTAGTATTTGGTATGCCCGCCCTTGTTCTTAATTATTTCAAACATACGGTTTGAAAAGGAATCATAATATTTATCAATTTCATTTAGTGAAATTGTTGACCAGGCTTTTTTAATTGCTTCAACTAGAGTCCCAGAGTCACTAAATTGCCTCCCTCCTTCGTATACTCTCCTGGACAAAAGTCCCCAAATGTTCTCGATAATGTTAACGTCAGGGGTGTAAGGCGGCCACTCGAGCAATTGGACGTTTTGATGTTTAATCCACTGTTTTACTGCCCGAGCGGTATGGATGGGAGCGTTGTCATGTTGGTACGTCCGTGGAATATGACCATAAATCTCCGAAAACTGGGGAAAAGCATTTTGGAGCACAGTCTTGTACACATTTGCATTCATCTTCGAGTTGACAAACTGGAGCTTGCATGTTCCATAAAACGATATGGCTTCCCACACCATTACTCCACTTGCCCATGAGTGATGACGACTTAAAAAAATTCTTCCTTTCGCATATCGTGGAAATAGTAATTATAGCCATCCGGTCCATCGAGGTTGAACTTCTTTTCGTCGGAGAAGACTACCGTCTTCCACTCCTTGTTCCAAGTCATGTGTTTCGAGCATCGATGAGAGGTGGTTTTTATACACTTGAAAAGTGTATTATAATTTTGCCCAGAAGTTTGTAACGCATAGAAGGAATCATCTCCGACCACATAACTATATATATTCTTGATCAGGACGACGAGCCGAGTCGATTAAGCTTTGTCCGTCCGTCTGTCTGTCCGTCCGTCTGTCCGTCTATCTGTTTCTACGCGAACTAGTCTCTCAGTTTTTAAGCTATCGAGTTGAAACTTTGCACAGAGTTTCTTTTGGCTGCACGCTGCTAATATGTCGGAACCGACCGGATCGGATGACTACTTCTTGTAGCTGCCAAACAAATGTTTGGTCGGAAAATGGGTTTTAGTGAGAAAAACTGTTTTGTTTACAATATTACCGCTCTCAAACACGGTCATGGGTCATATTGAATGTTTTTAAGCTGATCTGCGAAGTTTGGTCGAAGTCGCTAACCGTTGAGACAAGCTTTTTCAAGTCATAGCTGTTAATGATTACTAATCGTAATCATTACAATTTGATTATTTTTTTTTAAAGCCCAAAATAATGATTACATTACGACTATTTTCACTTTTACACGATTACTAATTGATTACTTTCAGAAATAATAAAAAAAAATCGGGTTTATTGAGGATGCAAAAAATAATCAAAAATAATCAAAAAGTAACTTCGACTACTTTACAAGAATATTTTTGATTATTGTTTATTTACCAAAAAAGCATACCCAGCAAATTTGTGGCCCTCAATAATTTCATATAGCACTTTTTAGCTGCCTTCTAAAACGTGGAACGTAAGAGCAGTGTTACCAGACTTAAGAAAAAAATTACGCCAAAAATTTCAGTATTTGGTATGTTTAATTTAGTTGGCGGTAGGTCACACTGTTTGATCATATGTATTTTGTTTTGATGGCAAGTTTATTTTTTGTAGAAGCTCGGCCACTTCTCTTCAAGCCTTGTTCAAATAAAATGATTGGGGTGGAAAAGATCACAAATGACATTCCGCTCTTTCACCGCCAAAAATTAAAGACATTTTTTCAACATAGAAAAATAATTCAAAACAACTATTTCGCTCTTGTTTTTCTGCCATGTTTATTATATTTATTTTTTCAAATCACTTTAGCTAAAAGCACTTCAGCTGGTCGGTGCAGGTAGAAGCAGAGTGAAGTTACATGGTGCATTCTCAATGCTGCGTCTGTTGCTCAAAGCATAATAAGGCCCACAGCCATTTTACATAGTCTCCACAAATGTGCTGTTAAGTGCAACATTGTCTGTTAAGTGTAACATTCAACTTCGCACCTCCGTACATGCAAAAAGTTCAAGAAGCTGTAACTTCTGCTTCTTCTTCCCTCCATTTTTGTATAAAACTTCTCGTTACTTCTGATGTCCGTATGGGGCTTATGAATGAAAGGCAGAGGGTTCTAGGTTCAAGTCCCAGTTTGGGAAATTTTTTTTTTTTTTTTTTTTGTAATCTAGAATTTTAAAACAATTTCATTAGCTCCCGTGTACCAGTTTATGCTAAACACAAAGGAAAATATGTATTGTTTCTCTTTTTCATTTCATCGTGTAATGGCCTGCATTATGACTCTCTCCAGGACTATCAACATCTCGTTTAAAATGACTCTTCGGTTCAGTCAATAAGGGGCCGCAGGTGATATCTTCTATGTAGTGCACACTTCTTGGAAACATTATAATAGTTATTTCAAGTATTTATTAATCACATTTTCCATATTAAAATCCAATACTTCCTATCTTATAAGCAAATACCCAATTTCTGAATTTTGCAGAATAGTACCATCCATTAATTAATAGACTGCAGCGGAGTCACATCAGGTCGATCCGCCTTTGAATGCAAGCAGTACATCAGTGCAGTATTCCTTGACGTTGCCCAAGCATTCGACAGAGTTTCGATAGATTTACTTAAATATAAAATATCGAATCAGAAAAATCGAATGATTTCTGTCCTAACAATTTCACTTCAGAATTCGACTTGGAGGAAGATTCGACTTCAACACACGAAAATCATCTAGAATCAACACCGCCCTTTAAAATATGAAGAGTCTGTTGTTGCCTTATATAATTAGTAGGTATAATTTTTATTAGGCTTTATTTGAAAACTGGGTATGCAAAATGTTTACAAAAGTTGCTTGCATCAAGAGATGTTGATAGTCCTGGAGGAGTCATAATGCAGGCCATTACACGATGAAATGAAAAGGAGATACAATACATATTTTCCTTGCAGTGCTTAATAGCATAAACTGTTACACGGGAGCGAATGATATTGTTTTAAAATTCTAGATTAAAAAAAAAAAAAAAAAGAATTTTCCCAAACTGGGAATTGAACCTAGAACTCTCTGCCCTTTATTCATAGGCCTTAACCTCTACGCCATTACCGACAAGTTTTAGAGGCAGCAAAAAAGTGCTATATGAAATTATTGAGGGCCACAAATCTGGCTATGCTTTTTTTTTATGTATAATAATTTTAATTTTTTATTTTAATTTTTTATTATTTTTTATTTTTTTTTTTATTTTTGTTTTTTTTTTTTTTTTTTTTTTTTTTTTTTTTGGATTATTTTAATTTTAAGCCAAGTGGATTATATAATCATTACAATTCTTTTTTAAAAAAATGTAATTGATTACTAATCGTAATCCCAATTTAACAGCTATGTTTCAAGTATTTTCCTCGTTTATTGTTTTTTATATACTACTATTTGGCAAAGTGGCTCACAACCCTCCATGTCTCAACATTTTTTTATACTTACTTACTTTTGGCGTTACGCAAAAAATTTTAATTAATATTCGCAAGTCAAAAACGAAAAAAAAAAAACTTTTTTTTAGAAAAATAATTCGGCTTCTGGTGCACAAACTTAAAGAATGTATTGACTGATAGGTTGCTTGCCAAAAGTTAGATACTAAGAAGGGAGACACTTGACATAAACAAAAAGTTGTAATTTGTTTTTTTTTTGGGCCGATATTTGCGTGGTTCACAACCCCCAGTTGCACAAAACCCCCCACTCTCCCCTATCATTTTCGGCCCTGCTTTACAACACTTTCAACACACACTAACACTTTGCGCTCTCCGTTGACAATTCTGGATGCTGTGCCCCTCATTTGTTATGATATTAGAGAACCCACTGTAAAAGGAGAGCGTTGCTTTAAGTTGCATTTACGGTGCATACAAGAGAAGCTCACATTGCTTGGGTTAGCAGCACCTATTAACAAAAGCAGGTCGAACATCTTGCATCGAGTTAAACTCTAAAGATTACTCTGTTTTTCCCTCCCTTACATCATAGTCGAACTTACTGAAAAGTCAAAAATAAACCACCAACATACATACACCTGATAATCCCTTTAAAATAGTGTCAAACAAAAAAAAACCGCACTTGCTTCCAACATTTACACGCATATCCACTGACACTTTCACTTGATTTGCTTGTGAATCTCTGCAGCTGCTGGAACGCGAAACACATGTCGTTTGTCCATTAGATACAAAACTGCGAAGGTTACCTAAAATTATACAAAATTTGACAAGGCAAACAAAGCGTA
Organism: Lordiphosa stackelbergi; assembly: GCA_018904235.1. Classification (NCBI taxonomy): domain Eukaryota; kingdom Metazoa; phylum Arthropoda; class Insecta; order Diptera; family Drosophilidae; genus Lordiphosa; species Lordiphosa stackelbergi. The sequence goes on from JAEIFU010000366.1 coordinate 70,457, forward strand.
AAATTATTATTAATAAATTAATGTATGAAATAAAGCGGGGAGAGCGGAGGGATGTAAGTCAAAGTCAATTGAAGCCACCCTAAACACTTGTAGTACTTCAACAGGGATTGTGTGGCCGGCGTGGACTGGCACTAAATACCAAGGAATTTTTGCGTTGAACGCCCATTTCCAACAGATTAGCGCCCCTTGTATCTTTTTTTGCCCGTCAGAAGGCAAATTAATTTTTGGTTGAGGGTTGACTTTGGGCTACCCTTGCTCTTGTTTTGGTAGTTTGGTGTGGCAATATGTTTTGACGAATTTGTGACACTTCATGCCGCATTAAATCTATGCTGATCCTAAGGGATGACTTAACTCTGCTACTTATAAAGTGGACTCACGTGTCGGCGATTAAGCAGTTTGTAGATCTTACAAGATAGGCGATTTTAAATCTATAGAATATCTATGTGCGATACCTGTGGTGTGAGAACAGTTTTTGAAGTCAAGAGTTATTCGAATAAAGCATATGTTAAGGCCGCGTGTTGCTCATTAACTGCTACACAGAGTTAATCACATTCCCCTAACTGTTAGGGTAGGTGTTGGTAACCACCCCTGGCCTGGCCCGCCATGTCAAATCAGTATGACAAATTAATTGAATTTCTGTAACAATTTTTGGCAATTTTTCGCCAGTTTTCGACACTTTTTCTGGGCTTATTTGAGCAAAATGTAATATGTATTAAGATCATGAATGATGGGAGTCGAAGTTGAACGAACAGATGTGGGTTTGATCTGGTTTATTAAAAACTACTAAATGAATGAGATGAGATGAAGCTGCCAACAGAACTTTGAACCCTTGAGAACGATGGAGTTTTTAATTTGTGTTTGTTCTGAAACAAACTCTGCAGAACCGATTTCTCTAAATTTCCCTAATAGGCTATTCACACTGAGGCACATCTGACATCTAACATCATTATCAAAGATGTTTCATAAGCATTTGCCGTGCCAAAATTTTATCATCATTCCAACATCTTCTGGGGATGTTCCTATTTTACTTCGTTTCAATTGGTCCACCACTAAAAATTTGTCATTCACTGAGAAACATAAACAATGTCGACGAAAGGGAATGGAAAAATGTCAAAAATTACAAGCCATCAATGGCCAAATACAGACGTTGGACTAATAAGTTAAGTTTTACAGCCCATTTCTACTTACGCGTGTTCAGTCATCGATTCCACGATTTTTCGATAAATTCCAAAAGGCGTTTCCACTGCGTTCGGTGTCCACTGATCTGGTCTGTTTGTTTACCTTTGTGCATCAATCAAAATGAATTTGAGTTACATTATTTTGCTAAATGCAATTGAAAAGCAACAAATGCAGCTTATGCAGTTAAATCAAAATGTATTGCAAGTATTGAACGAGTGTGCTATGGCTAGCGTTGCGCGCGAGAAGAGTCCCACCCACGTAGCACTTAAGCGTTTGCAAGTAAGAGGCCATTTACTAATTAAACATTAAAATAAAGTTATAAATTATTTATTTATCTCTTAGAGTCAATATGATTGCTTTTTAAGGAATGTTTTTCGTGTGGAAAGGCAATCATTTCAAATGTAAGCCCAACTTCGCCTGGGCTGGCAAAGCAAAATACTTCTTTTCGGCGTGCAATCCTACTGGACAAGGCCATGTTCTGGAGTAATGCTCCCAATTTGATGATGCTCCGCCAGATGGCCCAATTTAGTGTTGCTCCTTTCATAAAAGGACATTATCAATTAATAACACATTGAACAATTTGTTTGAAATTGTATCTGTACCTGTACTTTTTGATTAGATTGGGTCCACGAAGCCCGTTGATGTTCTCCTCCCATAAGTCCAGAAGGAACAACGTCGCGTCTAAGGTCCAATCCATTTTGTTTAATTCTGTAAAGGGAACGCCTTTATAATGTAAATAAATCAACAAAATAAAAACATCTTACCTTTCATTTCTTTAAGGCCAATTGTTGTGACAGCTTATTTTGTTGTCAAAAGTCTTATCGATATCAATATCTATCGATATTCATCGTATAAACGAGTTGGCAGAACCAGCGTCCAAAGTGGACTCGACTTTTTCCCCTACCACTGCACCACCCCCTCGGTCCAACAGCTGAAATTTTTTTGTATGGAGTTGTACTCGCGTTCTTCGATAAATGGACGCGAACTCTAACTCGGCTGTAGTAGAAACGCACTATTATTATCTTAATAAGACAAACAGTCGAATGACTATGTACTTGTGTTGACCTTATTGCATATGTTGCGGAATTCATATCGGATAATATTACAGAGTTCCTCCCATAGTTGTCAGATTGAGGCACCCACATTGCTGTAAGCAATTAAAGCCACCTGCTCCAAATGCTCCAAGCCTGGCCACTAAGCGGAGTTTGTAAGCAGCGAGTGAGCGGTTGGAGTTGCAAGGCAAGCATCAAAGAAATCTGCGTTAAATGTTTCGGAAGATAGCAGCGTGTCAAGCAACCTTTCATTCGAAATAACAAATCTTGCAATAGCAAATCCTATCTCTCCTGAAGAATAGTCAGCAGCAGTATTAGATTGGTTTGGCTGCCACCAGAATTCATTTGAGGAAAGTTATTGATGGCACTGTTGTGGATATTTAAGATACTGTGCTACATACAGCAGTGGGATGGAGTTGCGGCAATTTGTGTCTCTTTTTCTCAACCCTTCAAGCCTGCTTACAAGCATTCAGTAGATTGATTGCTCCATCCAAATGCTCTCTTTTAACATGCCAAGCCGTTTCTAAAATAAAAAATAAGGATAAAATATAGGGATGTAAACGAATTGCACGTATAAAAGTCACATTTTACTACCACTTACTAACATCCAACATCCATCTTGGTATGTGCAGATTCATGCCTCTCATGGTCAGCAGCTCCTCTTCATCTTCGATCTCTGCAATTAATGCATTATTGACTAAATCTGCTTTAAGCTGCCGAATTACAAGTTGCTGTTTTTAAGCAACAGATAAAACAACCATCAATTAAAATAAAAATTCATTTTATCAATTTTTTTTTAGCAATTTGTAAGTTTACTTCGGCGACTGAAGATGTTAGATGTAAGATGTTGTCCGTGTGAATCGCTATTTCACATCTTCAGAAAATTCCATGCGCTCCGCTAAGATGAGCTCAGTGTGATCTCTATAAATATAAAAGAGAGTGTCCTGACTGACTGATTCACTGGCTGATTGGCAATCATCGCACAGCCTAAACGGTAAGAGATAGAAAGCTGAAATTTGGACAGGAGTTTCTGATAGTGGTGAAAGTGCGTACTAAGACGGGGTTGGGATGGGAATTTGGGCGGGAAGTGGGAGGCATGTGGGTGAGATGTGGGTGGGTAGTGGGTGGGATGCGGGTGGGAAGTGGACGGGATGTGGGAGGAAAGTGGGTGGAAATTGAGTGGGAACTGGGGAAAATTGGGTGTAAAGTGGGTGGGATATGGGTGGACTGTAGGTGGGAAGTGGATGGGATGTTGATGGGATGTGGGTGGGAAGTGGGAGGGAAGTGGGTGGGATGTGGGCGGGAACTGGGTGGATGTAGAGTGGATGGGAGGGATGGGGGTGGGAGTTGGAGGCCGAAAACCAGCAAAGAGCATACTGTTAAAGACGCAGCGAAGCGCGTCCGGGTTATTGCTAGTTGGCATATAAAAGGAAAAATTTTTGGCAGATGTGGCAGCACCAACGAAAACTTAAGTTGGCTGCGCCTCTAGATTTTAACAGGGTGGTAACACATAAAAGCGGGGATCAGCTGTTCAATTGTAAACATAGGCAAATTGAAATTGATTGCAATTGAGAACATTAAAATATTTTTAAATAAAAGGGAAGAACGTACAGCCCAACTTATGCGGAATGTACAGTGAAGGCATAAGCGAACGATGTCGTTGGTACAAGCCAGACGAGCATTCCAGGCGAAATGCAGCCGTCTACTCATGCAGTATTATCCAGCTGCCGGTTCAGTTCGTTAAAATGGGTGCAGTTCTTCCTTCCAGCGCCACTGGTTGCGTTGTTTCTCTTCACCTCACAGTAGTGTTGTGAAAACATGGATATTGAGCACAATAGTTTGAACATCTATAGTATGCGCCATCGAAAGTTTTAACATCGATAGTATTCCTCTACTATCGATAGTACTATCGAATAAATTTGATTTAAAATAAATGCACAACAAATTAACAACCACAAAAATCAAATATTATTATTTCCATATTATCCAAGTAATTGCAAAGAAAGAAGTGAAATAATATCATAGGTAATTCATGACGAATTAAGACATTTTTACTCTTACTTTGTAACAATATTAAGTTTGCTCCGATACATCGATGGCGGGTCACAACAATCGATTGTTTGCCAAATACACAATCATCGATAGTATCGATAGTGCTATCATAGAAGTCCTTTTTTATGCATACGAAGCTTAGTTTTTACTTGCTCGCTAGATTTAAACATATTTTTGGCCTTTAAGTTTTCGGTAAGAGTTTTGTATATGGCGTTGGTTCTATTAGTTTTTCCATTGAGCTGGCTTAATATGTTGTTTTCCTTTACTAAGCCAAGCAATTCGGCCTCTTCATCGTCCGACCAAAACGATAACTTGCTCTGAAAAATCATATTTATGGATATTTATGTGCTTGATAATTAGCACAATTGTGATTTGCAGATCATGATTTTTCCAAAAAATGCAAGCCTAAGCACCAAATCATGGTTTGTTTTACACACGTATTTTGACAATGGTTTTTGAAAAAAAACATGATTTTTTATTATAAACAGGCTGGCAACACCACTTCTGAGGAAAAGCTGCTCTGTCAGTGAATTGAGTTTGGACCAAATGTAAATTGCAGCGCAACAGGGAAACCAATAGAAGCCACTGGACAGCGGAAGAAGCGGGAAGCAAGGTACAACATTGCAATGGAATTTGTGTTGCTACAAGGAAGATGTGCGCCTTACATATGTGATGTGAGCTGAACGAGCTATACGAAAAGCGTTCGATGGCTAAAATCTCATTGGACGACACAATTGAATATATTTTTGAGCCAGAGAGTTTTGTCTCGAATGATGTGTCCGACGTTACTTCAGGCGGACACGCATACCATGCTACTCCTAAGGCAACCATGGGCACGCGTCGCGACGTGTCGCCAGACTCTAAGTTATAACACTGCTCGACAGCATTTTTCACCGAAGCTCCAAACAAACTTTTTCTAAAGTAAATTGACCCGCTGATCACGAAAATCGCCATATCTACCGACGCGTTATCAAAATATTATTAATAAAAGTTTATTTCGATTTTTCCAAAATTTGATTCCTCTTAAACTCTCATAACTTTTTTGTTTTTCAAACGATTTAAAAGCACATGGCCAAATAGTTTGTTCTCGGACAAAAATGAGCTGGGAATTGTGTTGTTAGAGCTATGGGCTCAGATAAAGAAAAACAATTTTTTTTTTTATACGGAATCTTTAGTATTTCCGTCTAGTTTTCAGTTAACACGGGCCTAGACGAGCAATAATCAAAGATCCTTACTTCCAACAGATTAATTCAAAGATGTTGCTTATGAACAGTTTTCACAATGTCCCTGAAAATTCTTTTTCTGAACTCGCACCTTAACGCTTTCTACGAAAAGTTTGGTGTCGAATTGCATGAGCAAGGAGAAGGGATTCTCCAGGAAATTATGGTAATTAAGCACAGGTACAAAGGCAACTGGGGCTTTATTGATTATTGTCATGGTCTCATCCGAGAGTTTCAAAGAAACTCATACAGCCGCAAAATGTGAAGGTCTTTATTTTGAAAGTGGAGATCTCTATGTTTTAGAAGTATTCTACGCCTGAGCTCATTAAAACCACTCACTTAAGTCAGAAAAACCAGTCACGGCCGCATCTGAAGAAAAAAATTTTGTCTATTTTCACCAAAAAAAATAAAAAAAAAACCACCTTATGTCCGATTTCTGTACCTGAGGTCGGTCAATTTTTAAAGTAAATAAAATAGTTTTTACTGTCCAATTAAAAAAACATAACAATTTTGTATAGTTACGAAGCTACAAGCGTTTTAATTTTGATCAATTTTGAAATTTAGCATAAAAAAAATATTATTTTTCTTTATTTGAACCTATAGCTGAAACTGCACAGATCCCAGCTCATTTTTGACCGAGAACAAACTGTTTGGCCAAGTATTTTCTTTTTAAACTTGTTTTGAACTTTTAAATCGTTTGAAAAACAAAAAAGTTGTGACAGTTAAGTCAACTTTTGGCAAAATCGAAAAAAACGTGCATCGATAATATCTCGTTAACGCGTCGGTAGAATTTTTTTATTTGGCGATTTTCGTAATCAGCAAGCCAATTTACTTTAGAAAAAGTTTAGTCCAATGGGGAAAAATCGACTCTCATTTCGTCGAGCAGTGTAACAGTTTAAACGTTCTCAATGCAATTAATTAATAATTTTTTTATTTTAGATAAAAATAACGTATTGCGAGGGCTAGAGGACATGTCAAATGAAAATGATGGTTCCGATTCGTGATCTTGCATCAGTGTCCAGTAGGCCTCTCATCAACTGCAAGGTCACTTGAGAAATGCTGCATAGAAATATGTAGGCATTTGGCCTGGGCTATCCGCCTTCTTCCTCCACTCCAGAAGATTAAGTAGTAACTTTTGATGTCCGCCCATGTTGTTGAATAAAAAACCATATTTTATTTGTTCTTTCCATTGTAATCCCTTGAAATTGTTATTTTTTGATTACAATACACCAGCTGATTGTGCAATTGTGCTGCCACCTTATTTTACAATTTTCATAAGTGGCATCTCACTATAAAAACCATGATACTGCTAGCATAAACGTAGTAATAAAATGTGTTTGAGCTGCGGCACACAACAGCTGAGTGGGCAGTCACTGAACTATGAGTACCCGAAAAGAACAATTGAAGCAGAACATTCATTCACTCTCTCTTGAAGAAACCAATCTCCTACGCTCAAAGATTCAAATTTGAATTTTTACATTCCATTTTTTCCTGATACTACTTCAAATCTTGAAACTGTTTCCTTTCCCATCCAGATCACTAACTCGAATTTTAAAACCGTAATTAGTTTTTAAATGGAATCCTCCCATCCATCGACCCACTGGTTTTTGCATTTTTTATTGGGATGCAGGCTTTTAGAAAGACATGGCAAGGGTACAAACACTTCGACAAAGATTTTTCAACACCTTATCGTTTCTAGTAAACATAAACGAGTAACATACGCATACTATCAGATATTGACTTTAATCAAACATTCCATAAACTTGATTAACTTGCACCATATAAGAAATGTGAAACCCTTGGCAGTACCCCATTGAAACTCAAACGGAAAATAAGAAAAAATGTCGAGGCCCGCGCTTGTTAGTCAAATATCTACAGATCCCTTTGTGCCAGACTGGCTGGATCAGCAGGAGTTGCAACGTTTGATTATGCAGGAAATGCCCGAGTTTGGTAAAATCGAAAGCATAAGCAGTAGAGCGGAACAAATGGCTTTACGGGTGCAAGTCCAAGTCAAGTCGAAAGGTAAGTGAGTAGATTAAAAACTGACAAATCTAATTTTAACTCCAAATCCTAGGGAATAACCTAAGTACTGTCAACTACCTGGTAAAGTCACCGGAGGCCATTAGAAATGCGGAGCTAACGTTTCCCCATGCGCCAAACCACCAGATGGAAGTGCATATGTATGAAAAAGTGTTACCAGCTGTGGAACAACTTTATCAAGAAGTGGGCAGAACTATGCAGTTTACACCAAGGAATTTTCAACACAAGTCCAAGTCCAAGACAAACTCTCTGTATCTAGATTATGTGCAAACTAAGGGATATCGTGTGGTCAATCAACCCCAGGGTCTAGGTAAACCAGCCATGCAGGCGGTGCTATCAAAACTAGCTGCCTATCATGCCGGCACAGCTTGTTATCTAGAAAGAAACCCAGGACAGATACGAGAATTGTTCAAGCTCAGCAATACTCAGACATCAGCTAAAGCTAAAGAACTCAAAAGCTTGCTACAAGTGAAATTTCATGAGAGTTTGCGGGCCAACAATCTGAGAGCATACGAAGATAAAGTGGTAGGTAAAAAAAGTCAGTAGCCAAATGCTGGGGTACTCGTGCTCTTAACAATTCAAATTGGTCACACAAAATACTAAATACTTTCAGAAATCCTTTCAAAAATCTTTAAGTCACATTTCTGACTTGTCTGACACCCGCACCTCTTTCAATGTGCTGCTAAATGGCGCCTGTTGGCCCAACAACTTACTTGGTCATGCCGATGCCTTTGGCCATTTGAAAGATGTTCTCTTTACGGACTTTTATTTGGCCAAATATGGTCCTGCAGTTTATGATCTAATCAACTTGCTGTTAACCGCTCCAGTGGCCAAGTCAACTCAGTTTGATGCGTATGTAAAATATTATTATGATCAGCTGATTGAGCATTTGAAAGCTCTGAAGTATAAGCGAAAGCTGCCTACACTCACCGAACTACAATTGGACTTGCTCAAATATGGTCATTGGGGTAGGTCAATTCTACTTAAAAGAATAATCATAATTTTATAAAATTATTTCATATATTACAGCGTTTGAAGCAACCACGGAAATCTTACCCATTGTCTTATCGGACTTCCGCAACCCAGATATTACTGAATTTTTCAAGCATGATCAATATGTGGAACAAATTCAAGAGCTACTGCCTTGGCTGGAGAATCGGGGCTATTTTGAAGAAGAATAAAGAAACTTGCTATTAATTGTCTTGTTACTTTTGTGTGTCTATTTTAGAGCATTGATTAGAAAACGCTAATTAAACAGACCAATCAGGTCATATGCGCTTTAGACTTAGTGTATTCCTATTAACTTACATACAGTTTATACATTTCATTTTGCCAGAAATTTGCAACGCATATAATTATTCGTTTTCATTGTTAACGTCCCCAAGCCATTACTTTATTATCGGGGGTGTCACCGGAATCCCTAGAGATTTTGTCTTCAGTTGGTTTGCAAAGCGCTCGTCGGTGTCCCAGAACTTTAATTGATTTAATCTTCTTATTTGAAAATCGAGTTGGAAGGTTTGTGTCCATGCTAATATCAAATCTATCAGGGTGCCACAGAGAGATTTTGTCGAAAAAATCGTCGGTGCCACAGAACTTCGAGAGATTTCATTTTCTTATTAGAAAATCTAGTTAGAGCACCATTTGTTCCAGTTAAAGTTCCATCTATAAGTATTAGGTTCGGGTTTTCTGGGTCCGACGAACCGGGCCAGTTTAAAAATTCGGTTCGGTTCAACAAATTAAATAGTTTTTTCAACGACACATACAATATAGACTATCCGACTATCATTCAAGTTCACAAGGAGAAGTCAAGAAACGAATATGTATCGAGCATTAGAACTTTTAAATGACAACTGCAGAGCATAAAAGGAATGCAACTATAAAGTGCATGTGCATGAAAAGCATTTCTTGATTTAGACGATGACCAAGTTAACTCAATAAATTCCCTGGATGACTCTATAATTACAGTTCATTGTGCTGCACACTCTCTAAATTTAGTAGATTACGATTTTTAAGACAGTTTAGTACTATATGAAATCATTGCTCATAAAAACTTGAATTAAAATTGAACTCAGTTGAGTTAGGTTAACAAAATATGCGAACGTTAAGTAACTATTAAAGATTTTTAATTCAGAGTTCTATAAAAAGAGCTTCACATAAAAATATTTGATACTTCAAAATATCTTTTATTACCATAGCCAAAGAAACTTCTTCAAAGCTACAGGATTCACAATTACTAGCAAGTGATTTTTATTCCAACTGTTTTGAAATCTTTTGTTTATTACTAAACTCGTTCGATAAACGTTCTTCTAACCTAAGCTAAGTACCAACATTGTCTGCAGTGCTCTAAGACCCGTGATTTCAAACTTTGTTAACTTCACATTACACATTACAAGACATGCTAAAGCTCCAAAAAAATTCTTGATGAGAGTTTTTATTGAATCAACTTCTATAGAAAGCAATAAACAAATAATAATATCAAATCTGTAAATTATGGTATAGATTCCTTCGACTATTGTCAATACATCGACAAATGTTTTAAAATTTTGGAAAGATAAAAAATAGACGACTTAAAAAATATTAATGTTAACTATACTTGCTATTCCAGCAACTCAGGAATCAGTTGGGCCTTTTCAACACATTACAATCTAAGAAGAATGCTTATTAATTTAAACTAAGCGGTTCTCAAAAGTTGTTAGTGTCAGCTTATAAATTTGATAATTATAAATTGCATTATTAACATGAAGAATATTATTTTTAAAAAAATAAGCGTTAATAAATCGAAATTTTTCTTCTAAGTTCAAGCGAACCAAGGTTCGAACCCAAAACCATGGGTTCAGGGTTTCGAGAACCTGGACCGAACCCTGGAAGAATTTAGAGTTTGCAGCCTTGGTTTAAACTAATTAAATAATTTATTCGTTTGATGCCATCATCTAGAAAATAATGTTGCTTATATTTCCAAAATTTATTTTTGCTTGCTAAAATTGTTTCAGTGTTGAATTTTGCTGGGTCTCTCCTTACAAAACACGGGAGGCTTGAAACCAACCAAAAGAAATATGTGTGGCACCTAAGAATTGAATTTGGTTGGAATTCGGTTGGAAGAGTTTCTGTCGCACCCACGTATAAACAGGGTTGCCCTTTCTCTCCAAAAAAATTCCCATCTTTCTAATTATGATTATTTAGGGGTTTTCTTCGGCAAATTGATACATATTGCTAGACTTAATATCTAGAAGGTGGGAGATCTAACGTTTTTTCAAAATTGCAGTGGCGGGAGGGAGCGTGGCAAAAATTTAAAATTAACTTGATCTGCCTGCAAGTATAAGAAGCATTTGTCTAATACATGTCAAACCTCTATCTCTTACCATCTCTGAAATTTTTTTCTGTTTGTGATACGGACGGACAGACGGACGGACAGACGGACAAGCCCGACTATAATACTCTGTACATAGAGTAGTAGCCGAATGCAGTTCATTCTCCCGCGACTATAATATACTCTGTACCTAGAGTAGTAGCCGAATGCAGTGCTGCTGCTGCGCTCATCTCTAAGTTGCTCTCTCTCTCTCTCTCCCCCTCTCTGTCTCTCTCTCGCTCTCTCTCTTATAACTTGAGAACCGCTCATCCGATTTTTATCATTTCTTCCGCAAATCGATACATATTGCTAATGCCTAACTACAATATCTCTAGAAGGTACGAAATTCGTACTACGAATCATCTATCTACAAAACTGTGGGAGATATGACGTTCAAAATTGCGGGAGGGGGCGTGGGGGCGTAAAAATAAAATAAACTTAGTCTGCCTGCAAGTATAAGAAGCATTTGTCTCATACATGCCAAACTTCTATCTCTTACCATCTGTGAGATCTGTTTGTTCATACGGACGGACGGACGGACAGACAGACAGACGGACGGACGGACGGACAGACGGACATGGCTAAGTCGACTTGGCTGTTGATGCTGATCAAGAACATATATATACTTTAAAATGAAATGATTCCTTCTCCCAGTTACATACTTTTGCACAAACTTAATATACTCTATGTACCTTCGGTACAGAGTATAAAAACGATGCTTTGAACTTTGCTTTCTCTCTTGTCTCTGTTAATTTAAAGCTCGTGTAAATATTGAAGCTGATAGCGCTCATCTGTGTAGTAAGTGTTAGAAATATAGTTCTGACTATAAAAATTGTTGTGTCATGCTTTCACATGCTCGTATGTATTTGCTTAAAAGCGATTTGCGTACAGGCAATTAAATTCGTAAATAAAAATTGCACATAATGCTCTAAAATATTAAGTTTTTGCATATAACCCGTCTTTGCATACAAGAGGCTCGTCATATAACCGATATTTACTGTCTGTATCCGACTATTCTCTTCTAATGAACAAGTCGAGGAACGTGTTAGCTTTTTTATGCATAGTATATATTTGGTCATAAAACGAAATTGAGTAAAAGCTTTTAATATGAAAGCTTTTGTCAAAGTTTGATAAACAAACTGACAAAACCAAAAGAATTGAATATAAAGCAATCACTACGAAATTTCCCCTCTCAGACTTAGACTTAACTCAGGGAGCTAAATATGGTGAAAGCAAAGGAACAAGCAGAGGAAGAGGTACCAGTTCACAGCTGGCTAAATGAAGATCTGTTCATAGAATATCTCAGACAAGATTTTAAAAAGTTCAAATGTATAAAAGAATTCAAAGTGGAGCCCACAGCTGGCAAGGGAGAGAACTATACAACTGTGTTGCTGCGTGTTAGAATTGTGATAGAGCTAAAGGGTAAGTAAGATCATCTAGAATATGAACTATGCTAATAAAATCTTTGCATTAAGATGGCAGTGAGCAGGACACTTCGTATATGGCTAAAGTACTGCCCACAACTGTAAGCACTCGTGAGATGGTTTCCGAATGGAAGGTGTTCGATAAGGAGCGTACCAGCTATGCCGTGCATGTGCCTGAATTTGAAAAAATGTACCGAGAAGTCAACAAAAAGATTACCTTTGGACCCAAATACTACCCCTTAAAAAAACAACTTAATGAGGAGATAATAATACTGGAAGATTTGGGACAACAAGGTTTTCAAAAATGTAAATCGTCAAACGGGCCTTGATATGCTGCACACTCAAGCGGTGCTAGAAAAGCTGGCCGAATTTCACGCAGCATCGGCAGTACGATATGAAACCAAAGGACCCTATAGCCATCTCTATGACCGTAATCTGTGCAATGAGGAGGATAAATTTCACGAATTTCGTGATAAACAGGCCAAGTCATTGATCAATGCTTTGCCGCTATATGAAGCTACCAATTTGGAAAAGATTCTGGTAATTATTAAAAAAGACTATACAATAACATGATGCGCATCTCATACAAAAAAGAAACAAATCACGCACACAAACACAAAAAAATATTCTTGGTCACAGAACAAAATACAAGCACCGCGGCTCTGCAACACAAAAGATTGATATTCCGACCCTGCATCGCAACATATTGTTAGACGATTAACGACGGGGAACACTAATTGTCGCTGTAGAGTCTCTTTGTTAGAAGCGTTCGTTCCGCAGGGTTTGTCAACTCCCTTTCGTGCTATCCCCTCGGATCATGATAGCTTCTAAAATGCCTAATCTATATATTTTATATGCTTTATTATTATTATGTGCTTTCAGAGTTTTATTTTCAATTATTTCACATATATTTTTTATCCCAGACCCGCTACACATCCCAGGCCACCGATATGTTCCAGTCCTTTGCTCCCCGACATGATAATGAATTTCGTGTTCTGAATCACGGTGATGCCTGGTGTAATAATATTATGTTCCAATACGATACATCCGGTCATCTAAGTAATACCTATTTTGTGGATCTACAAATGAGTCGCTATGCCTCACCTGCACAGGATTTGCTCTATCTTATCATCTCCTCTGTGAATTTGGATTTGAAAATTAGCAAATTTGACTATTTTATTGGATATTATCATCAAAAATTGTTGGAAAATCTGAAATTGCTTAAATATCCCAAAAAATTACCGACACTGAGGGGTATACATCAGGCCATTATTTATAACTCCGATTGGGGTAAGTTAAGTTTAATTACTTTTACAATTTGAAAACTAATTTGGATCATTATAGTTTATCCCGTTGTATCTATACTCTTACCCATTGTCTTAACCGAAAGCAATGATAATGCCAATTTCGATACTTTAATTGATCAGGAGGCAGATGGTGATCAATTCAGAAACAGTATGTTTAAAAATGGACGCATAGTAAAGCATTTAAAGGAGATACTACCCTGGGCCTATAGTCGCGGTGCATTTGAAGTAACTGAGAAATGTTCGTCATAGAGCTACAAAGCTCTTACAATTTATGTCAGAATTGCTTCCAAATAATTTAAATCAAAAATGTAAGTTAAATTTTGGTAATAAAGTTAATAAATAAGAGGAATCATGAATTGATACTAAAAATCCACAAGGGATTGCACACAAAAAATTCCGTAAAAAAAATTTACAGTTTACCCTTTGGCAATTCATGGTGTATAACAAATAAAACAAAAAAGTTGTGAAGGATTTGCAAGAGATGACATCACTAGCATTATATCGAATCGGACAATGTTGTAACCTACATCATTTTGAAGCCTCATCACAAGACTTTCCTTTTCAGTAAGAGTCCTTTTGCTGAAGTGTAAGCAACATAGTTTTTAAGTGCTCCGAATATGTCCACATTTGTGCCAACAAAACATAATTTGCGGGAAAGTTTACTTTTCCGCTTTTATTTGAAGAAAAATGCAACTGATGGCAGAATTTGTCCTGTGTTCTAAGCGCAAAAAAATCATACGGGCCGCCCAACAATACGCAAAATGCTCTTTATTTGGTGGGACCAATTGGGCGTGGTGTATTATGAGCTGCTACAACCGGTTGAACAAATCTCAGCATTCAAGTAAAAACGGCCAGAATAGACATTGCCCCTTTTTTGTTTTCGTCGATGACGCATGCCCTTGAGGACCAGCACGTTCGCTCCTTGGAAAAAACCGTATTATGCTCCAGATATTCAAGTTTTCCTTAAATTGGGAAGCTAGGTGCACTGATGTAGGACAAATTGGGCGTGGAGAACAATATAAAGTTTTACATAGTAATTCTTTATATGGTCTCAATTCGTGCCGTTAACTTCGACAACTTTCGACCTAGGCGGATAAAAATGGCAATAATGGACCCAAAGTGGGATTGATTTGTGGATCGCATCAAAAGGCGCATCGTCTTTTTGTTATCCGAAAATTGCCAGAAATATGGGAAATAGAAGTGGCTAGCGTTAGACAATACTTTGAAAAATAAATTTGTAACAAATTTTTCACAAAAAAGCGTCTATCTGTCAAGTCATTGTTTAGTCCCTTTCAAGTCACTTTAAAGTCTCTGTTTAGTCACTGTCAAGTCACTGTGATGTCACTCTTAAGTGACATTTAATTCACTGTTTAGTCACTGTTTATACACGGTCAATACACTTTCAAGTCACTGTTTAGTCAAGTCAGTGTTTAGTCACTTTTAAGTGACTGTCAAGTCATTGTTAAGTCACTGTTAAGTCACGGTCAATTCACTGTTTTTTCACCATCAAGTTACTTTGTTCACTATCAAGTGACTGTTAAGTGACTGTCAAGTCACTGTTTATACACCGTCAATATACTTTCAAGTCACTGATCACTGTTAAGTCACTGTCTAGTCTCTGTCAAGTCACTATTTAGTCACCCCCACTTTCTCCCCTCTTTCACTGGAACACTCCGCTAAAACCACAACCAAGCGTCACGTGACGCTGAAGTCAAATTTCACCCCTACTAAAATCTTTCGTACCGAAATTAAACATGTTTCACGTCAAAAACTGGAAATTTTCGGCTTTTTGGTCGGCTAACTTCAGGACAAAGGTTTTTTGTTATCGCCATAAAAGTTAATAAGTATAATATTGATAGAAGATACCAGATAGCAGATATAGGAAATAATTCTTTTAACCTCCCATACAAGCCTTTTTCATTTGAAAATCTATGATGATCTTACATCCATTTGTATTGGGTTAGCCTATCAGATAGTTTAGCTCAACTCAAATACAGTTACCTCGAATCTTCGAGCTACATAATGAATAACATTTTATCTCATCCCAATCATTCAAAAAGATAAGCGAAGCCAGCAAACAGCCATTCACATTTCAAGATAAGAATTGAGGCATCAGAATGAGTTTTAACTTTACAAATGCTTATCAACAAACAAAAAAAAAACGCAAAATAGCCACTGCCATATCTCTTAGAACCCTATTTAGTATTATAGAAAGCAATACATGTGTACAAATGTACAAGCAATGTCAAAATCCGTGTCTGATTAAAATTAGAGAATAGCGTATTAAAAAACTATTTCGTTTCCTTTTTAGTTTCGTCAATCTTAGCATAATTTGCTAAAAGTAGCCTTCCGATTTCCTTGCAACGCACTTAAGGTATACATGTATAAAGGTACTCTTTCTTGACTTTGGCCAAAGTACTTAAAAATAACATCAATTTTTTTAATTTTTTTGTAAAAGTTACTTCTTTGGGGTTCCATAGAAACGGCAGTCCAATTAGTCAAATCGATTTCCTTTGATAGAAAAACTTAAAATCTTTATCATTAAATCGAGCATGTTTGATGTGACCATGTTCAAATTTTAACTTTTGCTAAAGTTTTGAGATTTGAAAACCAAAATTAGTGGATAAATCGAAAGTGGAAGCATGAGTCGTAGAGCACAATTTCTTAATTCAAGAATGCACTCTCGATAACGAATTTCTTGATCCATGAATATTTAACACTCGGGTTTTCTACAGAGGTCGCAAAATTCGGTCTTTCTTTTAGCTGTGTCAGAAAACGACCGCTTTCCCGAGACCACATTGAATAGATGAACCGAATGCAATAGAAAAACTTAAAACAATGGACATTCATATAAAGCACCTATCAAAATATGTAGACGACATCGTATGTATCGTGAGAGCCAAAGAAGTTGACATAATTCTAGAAACACTTAACAAGCAACATAGAAGAATTCAATTCACCGTAGAACGATAAGAACACAACAAACTAGCATATCTTGACATGGAAATAACAAGGGAAAATGAAATTCTAACTTTTAACTGGTACACAAAACCCATGGCTTCTGGAAGAATAATAAACTTCAACTCAAATCATCCACCAAACCAGAAAATAAATACCGCAAAAAACATAATAAGAAAAGCATACACCATATCTGACAAAAACACAGACCTACAAATTATATTAAAATCAAGAAAATCCTTTTATTAAATAACTACCCCGAAAAGCTCATATACAGATTGATCACCGAAATTACAAACAAATTAAATGACAATAGCCCAAAAGATAAAAACACAGATCTCAAAAAATTTATAAGCATTCCCTACATACCCAATGTTACGGACAACAAAACATTAACAAAAATGTTCCCAAAACAGTTGATGGAACAGCTGACCACAGCATACAAACCTCACACACCAGCACCAGACGCCTCTTCACAAATACGAAAGACAGAATAAACAAACACAACAACAACAATGTAGTCTACGAAGTTAAATGCGCGGGAGCAGAGGGAGAGAGCTGCAACGGAACATACATTGGAACAACAAAACGCTCTCTGAGCACAAGAATCAGCGAGCATAGAAGAGATGTGCAAAAAGGGAAAACAACAGCAGCCTTAGCGAAACACATCAACAAAACGGGGCACACAGCTGATTTTGACAATGCATTAGGTGTTAGACATAGAGCGTAGATGGAAAGCAAGACTTACACTGGAAAGCTTACGAATTCAGGAAAAAAGGGGGAAGATGCAATTATTTTTAGAGAGGATATCGAGCAGACGAACTTCATTTATGCAGCGGCGATCACAAAGGGAAGGAGAAATGTGCGACATTAAAAACAAAAACATTAACAATAAAATGATAAACAATACTTACATCGACAATCACTAGTGCAATACACAGAAAAATGACGACCACAAGAATAGGTACTTAAATTAAATAGTGTAGTGAATATGTATGTATGTATGTTTAATTTGATTTATTGTTTTGTGTTTATTATATGAAATATACAGACTCCCTGAAGATGGCAAAAAATTTGCCGAAACGCGTAGGAGGAAAACTTAGCCAAAAAAGTGTTTTGACTGGATGTGAGGAAAGACGGACGCAAACTAACAACCCCAAACAAAACCAACAAATACAACGAAAACGGCCCAACAACACATCAACACGAACGAAACAACCTTTAACTACGCTCTTTGCCTCTCTTTGGTTGTGAGAAATGAAATAAATTTGTTTTTTTTTTCTCTCAGGTCTGTCTATGACCTTTTGAAAATTCACGGTCTTCTTTGATGTATGCATCGGTTTTTAAGCTCACAGCCTAGGCTCGGCTAACAATATCAATTTATTTTATAAACTATATGCGCTCTCTCGGTCTCTCCCACTTTGACGCGCTCTCTGTTTATGCCAAACTCTGGCACTCTCTTGAGTCTGCAACCTTTTCTATTAACATTTTTTACAGTTTGGTCTTTGAGAAGCACGCATTGGCCTGGTATGGGGCGCCATTACAGCACACATTCGGTTGAGGGAAGCCCGAGAGAGTTTTGTTTTTGTTTCTTTTTCGGTCAGACATGAGCAGAGCAAACTGAACATTGGGTTGAGAGTTATTTACGAGCTATGGCTTTCTAGGACGGCGTCAATCCTTACTTTTTTCTGTTAGCAAATTCGATTGATAAAGATAATGCAGGGACCTGTCAGTTAAAGTTTATTTCCCAGTCCGTCGTGCGAAAATAAATAGGAACAAAAAAAAAAAGCGACAACCAAACACAAAGGAATAAATTGTATTTCTAAAGTGTTTTAATAGAAAACAAGTGAGAAAGTCGGTCAAGCCCGACTATAACATACTCTGTCCTGGAGGTGCAGCTGAATGCAGCGCTGCTGCTGCGCTCATCTCTAAGTTTATCTCTCTCTTTGTTGAATGAAATGCGGTGTTAAATGATCTTTTTGCTCATAACTTGAGAACCGCTCATCCGATCTTTATCCGACCAAATCGATACATAATGCTAATTACTAACTATCTCCTAAAGGTGCAAGCCCTCTATCTACAATACTGTGGAAAATCTGAAATTTCGGGGGCGGGAGAGAGCGTGGCAAAAATTAAAAATAAACTTGTTCTGCCTGCAAGTATAAGCAGTTTATGTGCCTTACTTACAACCTCTATCTCTTACCATTTCTTAAATCTGTTTTTTTATACGGACGGACGACCAGACGGACAGACTTGCTTGCCTATGTCTCAGTGGTTTACAAAAACAATTGTGCTCCTAGGAATTAAACTGAGGGCGTACACTCAGAAAAAAAACTACTTTCTAAGTTCTAGGTCGTTTGGGATAGAGATTGTATCATTTTTTAATTAAAATTTTAAGTAAAGTGGATGTTCTTAAGTACGGCGCATTTTAGAAACGGAAAACGCCTGTTAATGTTATTAAAATGAGAACATGCGTTCTTTGGTCAAGAAATTTTAGTACTTACAGAAAGTCAAAATATATAAGAAAGGCGCGTTCTTAATTCAAATCGAATTGAGGACAAAATAAATGTGAAATCGAATCTGTTTTTAATTCACAATCTTAATCTAGCACTTCGGACATAAATAGATTCACTGAATACCACTTGCTCTTTGTAATTCATTATTATATAATTTACTCACTAGGTAACAGCTTTAGAATTTTATGGGCTTACCACGAACATTTTGTACCTATTTTATGAACTTTTGTTTTGTTTCAAAAATTTTTTAGAATTTGTTAAACTTCAATAAAGAGTAAGTCAGGTAATACTTAAGACCATTACATCCTAAAAGCATGATCAAAACAAGTTTACTATATCTCGAAGTGTATCTAAGAGTTCTAGAAATGTCTTTCATCAAAAATTTCGGGATTGGATTGTGCTTGAAATAAGAATTTTGTTCTTTAATCAACTTTTTTCTACTTGACTATTGACACCGTTTGTACTTGATTCGAGTAGAGTTCTTGTTATTGTTTTTTATTGTAGAGGTAAGACATTTGATTGAAAAAAAGAGAACTTTAAGTGCAAATAATACAACAAACTAACAGATAGCTAACTTTGGTGATATATTAGAATATCTAGACTTAAAAATTGCTCAGTCGACACCGCTTCTGTCAGAAATTGGTCAGCTGTTCGCTCTCACTTACACTTTGGGTCAGCTGTTCGCTCTGACTTAAGATCTCTGGAAACATTGGGAATATGTGCGTCTCGCTCTATCTACTGTGGCTTCACTTAGGAACATCAACTCGAAATTCCTCGCTTTTCCTTTTAATTTATTGGCATCTTATCAACAGTAATAAACAGCAAAAGTTTTAGTTCCCTCGGTTCAGTAGTTCAGGAGTTATCTTAGATAGGCCATTGATCAAGCGCACGTATTTGGCGGGCTCCCATTATGATAGCTTTAAACATGATGGAGGATAAGTTCAAAAAAGTATGCTTTTAACGCCGCAGCTTTTATAGCATGTAGCCCGAAAGATGACGAAATATCGAGGAGCTCTACGTATTTGTGGGTATTTTTGCAAATTCTTATCGCAGTTTCTTAACTTGTTGTTTAAGATAGCAAATTATTGCAAGAACAATACGAATATTTTCTATCAGCAGGTCACCCCACACAATTAGCAAAATTTAACAGTGTACCTAAACATCTATCTAAATTTAAGTGAGTTTTGGGTCAAGTTTACGATGTGGGTTCGTAAAGCCCTTGTAAATGGAGTACCTATTGCGCTCAATATAATATCATTTGTTGTTGTGCACTTGCCGATACTGATAAAAATAATAATTCAGTTATCAGTGTTTAGTGATATCGTTGATACCCGTCAACTAAGCTATGTATATACCTAATAATTTGGTTTGTCATAAATACCGCAGCGATTTTCACAACAGACCTTCAGTTTAAAATCATTCGCGCTGTAGAACGCACGCATTCTCTCTCTCTCTCGGTTACGAGCCAAGCCACGCGATGGGTCAACGGAATTCCAAATCAAAAAATAGCTATCAAGTGTCCCAGGACCAGAGAGCCTCTTCAGCCACTACCCTACAGGTGGAGGAGGTGACGCCAAAGACAAATATCAACGTGAATCCCAAAGCACCAGAGACTACGATAGCCCCACCCACACCAACACCCGCTCCACCTACAATTGACTTAAATTTAGTGCCCAAATGGTTAAATGAAACGCAATTTGTGGAAATACTCGCCAAGCAAGTGCCAGAATTCTCTAAAATTAAAAGCTTTAGCGTCAAGCCCGCTCTGGGGCCCGGAGAGAACTATGCCACGCTTATGCTGAGAGTAAGCATCGATGTGGAGCTTACGGGTAAGTAAATTTAGAATGCTAAACATGGAATGCTAAAATATAATTATTCGCCTACCTCCAGTGGGTGTAACTAAGATTAGATTAAAGCAACATACATTTGCCAGCCCCAAGGCCATATCGGGCCTATCTACAATTGTATTATAATTACCCATAATTTAGTATATTTTTGTAGTCTTTTTCAGTCGGTTAACATTAGGTCGTAATTTTACAAAATATCAAATTATTAAATCTAAAATAATTAGGGTTGATTGTTTAATTTCAACGTTTTTGTAGAAGCTTGAGTTATACCTATTATTATACGAATTTTTAGTTTATTGCTTTACAACTTTCAAGTACCCTAACTTTTTAGGCACATGCCATTTTATTCTAGTTCTATAACTTGGTGTTGGTTTATGACATCTCGGTTAAAGTCTCAGTTTAAATTTCAGTCCAAACGAAGTTGCGCATTGGTCATTTAATACATTTTTGACCCCTTATTGGGGTATTTTTATGAACCCCGGCTGAAATTTCGCTAAATTAGTAAGTTAAATTGTGACAGAAGTGGAACTCACAATATTAAATCCAATAGGTCCCAAACTATTAAGAAAACTAGTCAATATAGAAAAGCACAAAAACGAAACTAATTCTTTTATAGATAAGGCAAAACAGAACAAAAATTTTAGTAAAGTAGTATTTCGCATATAAAAATTTCTCCCAAGGGGGTTTAACCCCCAAACCCATAATTTTTTTTTTTTTAATTTTTGCCATGCCCCCCTTTCGCCCCCCAATTTGGAAATCAGTCATATGTTTCTCACAGTTTTGCAGATAGAATGCTCATACTTTCTAGATATAGTTAGTGATTAGCATTATTTATCGATTTGTCAAAATGATAAAGATCGGGCGAACGATTCTCAAGATATAAGCAAAAAAAGACAAGTGATCCACCAGTTTAATTTTATTGTTTCCCTATAAAAATATGACAAAATATAGTGCTTTTAACCACTTTCAATTTTTTATATCTCGGTGGAAATGCCCATATCGTAGATAGATTAAGATCGAGTTGCAATGTGACAACTGGGATGTCAGATGAGGGTTTATAAGAAAATAGTATCGATAGTACTGCCAGAATTTTGATTTCCTATTAATTTTAAATTAAAAATCGTTTGAAGCCATGCTCCCATTTTCACTTTCGCAAAACTTTAACGTTTTTCATTTAATCATTTTAAAAGCTAACATATATCCTTGCTTCGGGATTTTTGTATAGATTTTCTTCACCAAGACCTGACCAGACTTGGGTAGATATGCGAAATTGAAAATAAAATTTTTTTTTGTACAATTTTGGGCAAAAAATCTATTTAATCTCGTTCCCTGCTTTGCAACTTACGAATATAACTCAAGATACGACTGTAAAATTTTTTCAGTCTTATTGCATTTTCTTTTTCAATCCGTAGATGTATACACAGATATATTTTCGACACAATGTCCTTGGAACCCTTTCACATAATTAACTTTTAAAATTTAAGAGGATATTGTGGCTGCAAACCTCCTAAAAATCGAAAGTGGTTCACTCCGGGGTTCGAACCTCCTAAAATGTTTGGGTTCGGGTTCACGGAGCGGGTTCAGGAGGTCGCTGAACCAAGGTTCCGGTTCGAGCTGGGGTTCAGGAATAATTTTGTTTTATCGCTAATTCGGACTACATTAAATTGGATATTAATGCAAAGCCTTAACTATTAAGGGCGCGCGCACACATGCGGCTGAATGATGAACTGAAGGCAGAACTTAAGGCTGACCTTGCTAGCACCTTGCTAGCATGCACAACATGCACTAGTTTGATCTTTAAAATTCAGTTGTATGCTTAGCATTGCGGAATCAAACAAACATGTTTGTTTATTTCGGCTTACTGGCCTACTGAAATATCATGGTCAGTCATCGGTTTATCTTTCAGATGCAAGTGGGCGCGCGCCCTAATAGACGTTTAGAGTCTTAATATTTTCCATATAATATTAGAGTATTTTATTTAAATTATATTAATACTGGCTTTTTGCTTGGTTACTTGTGCCTCAGGAAGAGCTAATACAAGAAATGTGATATTTTTAAGTTCTTCACAATGATCATTTATCAAAAGCTTTAATACATAAGAAATTTTAAAAAATCTTTAAGTTTCGAGAAAAAAAAATCAATGAAGTCCTTCGCCGGTTTGTGTTTGTCATATTTTCATTATTTTCTTGCTTCTTTGCAAAAATTTCATCAGAAGATGGACATGGTACAGAATCATTGATGCTTTTATTTATTCAGGGGTGCCACAGAATTCACTAGCGATTTGGCTTCTAGCGATTTGCCAAATCGCTCGAACATTTTCGCCATGCTTCGAGCGATTTCATTTTTTAAACTAGTTCACAAACCCTTTTGAACTTGACTGCGTAGGGTAGCCATTCTGCAAGTGCAACTTAGATAAAGCATTTTCATGCGTTTTTTGACTAATATTTTGAAATGAAAGCCAAACGAACTTATTTTTACTTAACTGAATTAAATTGTCCGCCAAAATAAAAATGATACCTTGCAACTCTAGCTGCGGTACGGTTACGAGAGAACGGCGTACGTTAATGTAAGAAAGAGATTTGTTTTAATTAAATAAATGCCTCTCGCACAACAGATGACAATCGACGATTGAGGGAAGAAGCAAATCCGTAAGGAGACGCTAAAGTGCACCCGTCTTTGATCCGCATCTGACCGTCTTTCTAAGTCAAACGATATATGTACGTAGGCAAGATCATAAGGGTAATGATGCTGTGATCAAAAATAACATTGGGCCGGCCACGCATTATTCAATTCAAGCAATCGGAGGAAAGGTTGGCCAGACTTAAAGTCAGTTCTTTCCAGGCCGCAACTTCTCTGTCGCCCATTGTGAGATTGAGGGTCAAGCAAGACCTTTTATGCTCCTGCATGAAAGCCAAGCAAATTTCGCTCTGGACATCTGTTCGATGCTTTCCCCTTATAATTAATTATAAAAATAATAATAAAATTAACTAACATTTAAGCGGCTTCTCGTCATTACTTTTGCGTCCGCGTTGCCACTTTATTCAACTCAGATTGGCAGCAATCGATTTACAAATTGCACAATAATAAGGCAAAAGATCAACCGAAAAATTATTGCTAGTTAATCTAATTTTTGATCTTTGTTTTAACACAAAACTCGGTATTGTATACACTTTCAAACTAAATTCGATTAATTTCGAAATTCAAATGTTAAAAGGTGGCACCACTGAAATACTAGCGATTTTACTAGCGATTTAGTCAAATGCTTATTTAATAAACTTAACATGTTAAATGTTTAATTTTTTGATGTAGATTACACTGTGCGACAAATTTCAACTTTTTTCAAAACTACAAAGCACCACTATGCGGAATCGATAGTGCTACCCGAACTGAGTAAATCCCTTTCAGCGTTTGGCTAGATTGGAAGCACTTTTTTTTATGGACCCTCAAAGTTTTTGAAATTGGGTGTGCCAACCAAAAAAAGGTGTCATTAGTTTTGGGCAAACGGCTCATTCAGTTTTAGTGATAGCTGCAAACCGTCTTTGGCAAAGTTGTAGCTGACAGTCCGCAGAATAAATTCCTCATACAAAGATTTTTAAAAAATTCATGTTTTCTGGTAGTGTTTCTTAAACAACTTTTTTTCAAAAACGTATTTCTTTACTTTTTCGAGTACAACTTTTGAAAAATCAGAATTTTTCGCGTACTTTCTTTGGCAAAAAAGAAGCTTTTGAGATACCAAACAACTCTGCTGAACAAGGTTTTACAATCTGAACACTTCTACATCCTCCAAAACGGCCCCAAAAGTGTGAATTTCCAAAAAAAAATGACTTTTTTGTTGTCATTGTTTATTAGATACTCAAGTTTTTCACCAAAATAGCAGCCAATTAAGTTTTGTTAAGCTTTTAGAGCAAAACATTACTCATTTTACTTGTTGTTATCCATGATTTAAGAAAAATATGATTTTTTGAAAATTTTTCGAAAATTCTGTAATTTATCAGCAAAAATGTTGCCAATTTAAGACTGTATAAAATATTTTAACATGCTAATACATTTTTAACAAGTTGAGATCAATTTTTTTATTATTTAATTTTTTTTGACCTAATTGTCCAGAATGTGACCTTAAGGGCAAACTTTTTGCCAGTTTTTTTAAGGAAATATGTCGCCTAAAAAATGGGTAACTAAAAAATAGGTGTTCCCACTGCATGTATAAATTGTTTGTGTATTTTTTGTTGTGTTTTCTATGTGAAACATCTTTAAATTCGGTACGGAAGATTTTAGTAGGAGTACAATTTGATTTTAGCGTCACGTGACGCCGACGTCATTCATATTTTGGGTTGATGATTTGTGGAGTGTCCCGGCAAACACACACACACAAGAGGATGGGCAGCGGGGGAAGCGATCAGGTAGGAAAGATGCTGAAGGGGGGCAACTAGGTGGGATCTGCGTGGGTTCTGGGTGTGTTCCGGGAAAGATCTGGGTGAGATCATGGTGGAATCTGAGTGGAATTTGGGTGGGTTCTGCAAGGGATCTGAGTGGGATCTGGGTGGTATTTGGGCGGGCTGTGGATGGGATCTGGGTGGGATCTGGGTGGTATCTGGATGGGATCTGGGTGGTAGGAAAGAGGTGTAGTGGTGAAAGCTTGCCCCTCTACACCTCTTTCCTACAAACGAAAGCGTTTTCAAAAACTTCATGAAGTTTGCTTCATAGTGTAAATCCCGACTTAGTTTTCTTCTCTCGAAAGAGTGTCCTTGCTGATTTATAAGCCATTGAGAGAGCTTCTAAAAAAAAAAGCTGAAAAAAGCTCTTAAACTAAGCTTCATGTTTTACATGAAAGCCTCGCGAATGATGACGACACTCACACCTTTTTTTTGTGGCTTTTTAACAAAGAATCTCTTTTCTAACAATACACTTAGATCCTCTGCCGATTGTACAAAGTAGTGTTGGGTTGCTCATGAGTGAGTGAACAAAATTGAGTTGTTCTTTAAACTGAGCAAGCGAACATGTTCTTCTTCAATTGTTCATTTTTGTTCAGCGAGTCTTGATCAGTCTATCTTGTTCACTCTGTCTTGCTCTGAGTTGTTCTTGAGTTGTTCTCTTGTTCTGTTCTTGCTCTGTTGTTCTTTTGCTCAGAGGGTTGTTCTGTCTTGCTCTGTTAACTGTTCAGTCTCTCCCTTGCTTTGTGAGCTGTTCAGTCTGTCTCGCTCTGTGAGCTGTTAAATTTTGTAGGGATGTCGAAATATCGATATCGAATACTTGTTGAATAAATTTTTGGTGTGTATTTTTGTTAGTTTCGGCCCCAAAAATGGGGGTTTTGAAGGCATTCTCTTGGATACTACTAGTATTACTGATGCCACTTATATCCAAGAGAATGCCCTTAAGAAACCTTCCTTTTTGGCCAAAAACCAAAAAAAAGTATTCATAAATATATCGTCAAAATGTATTCAATATCGATATTTCGACAACCCTAAAATTTCGTCTTGCTCTGTGTGTTGCTCTGTGTGCTGTACCCTAATATCTGTTAAGTATCTAGTTCAGCGAACTGTTTAGTGTGACCTGACTGTTGAATTAGTTCACTGTTTGTTGTCAATTTATGGCAACTCTGTATTAATCAAACTTTAAGTGTGGTAATCACGTCCGCTTTATTTAGTCAGAATGACTAGAGAGAATAAAACGGCGAAATGTAAATACTACAGCGTTGCCTTAAATGGCAAATCACAAAGCAATCTAATTCTGCATCTTAAATGCAAACACGCCGCGACAGTGGAACCAATTGTCTGACAGAACAACAACAACGACCATTCTGCCCTGGTGAAAAATGAAATGTAAGCCAACAAAGGATTACAAGCTTTGTGTATAAGCCAGCCCTGCATGTTGCCAAAAATACGCGAAGAGCAGATGGCTAATATGAAGAGCAAACTGAGCTTGGCATCTGCAAGATGATCGGGGGCCAAACAGCAATACACACACATACACTTGTAATCATCTGTTTTCTCTATCTCGCTGAGAACACAAGAACAATAGATTAAGAACAAGTGAACAAGAACAATTGAACAAATGAGCGAATTGAGTGAGTTGACTCACTTAGAAAAAAAGAACAAGTGAACATGTTCAGCGAAAAGAACAACCTTTACCCAACACTAGTACAAAGCAGCACTGCAGTAATTGTGTACTCTGTACAATTTTGACTAAAGTAGATTGTTATGCAATAAACTGATTGTTAAAAACAAAAAAAATAAACAAATCAAAAAATTTAAAAAAAAATGTGCGCTTGCACTGGGACTCGAACTCACGTCATGTCGTTAGTGTTCAATCACCAGCAAGTTAAAGTTTGTAAGAGATAAGTTTTTATGTTTTTCGCAAAGAAAGAATTTATTTAACGCTAATAACGCCCACCACCAAAGCATTCTTGGTTGACTGACTTCTCCTTGTTGTGCATATAAATTGTCGAATTTCTGAGGAAATTTGACCTTATATTTTTGAAAAAAAAAAACCTAAAAATAAATCGATTTTTTGCCTTATATCAAGGTTAAAATGACCTTAACTTAAGGTCGTTAGCAACCTCAAATGAGGATAAAATGTCTTTAGAACTATTTGACTCAAATCGCCTAAATTTGAGGTTATTTTCAGGGTTTTGGCAATTTAATTTTTCTTTACTTGCTTCACATTTAAAAGTTATCAGTTCAATACAAATTTGGCAGGTACAGATAATATTACACTCGGGATTGACCGACTATTTTATTAGTTTGTAGTGCTCCTTACACAAGTATATTCCTCTAATGTAGCAACAGAAACTAATTTCCATAGATACCTTTGGTTCAGATCCCAAACTAAATCTCTGTTTATCTAATTCAACTACAATAGATAAATCCACTGAAAGTCTCTCCTACATGATGAAAGTCGCCCACGACAGTCCGGAACTGGAGAAAATGATGGAAATGAACAACTTTTTCACAACCGAAAATAAAGCCTATTTAGACATCTTACCCAAAATTGAAGATCTTTATAAAGCCAAGGGTTTGGACATTCAATTTGCTCCACGTGCTTACAAACTGGATGCTAGCAAAGAGCCAAAACTGGCTAATACTGTGCTGATGTATGATCTGGGTCAGGATGGCTACAAGAATGTGAATCGTTTGAACTGCCTCGATTTGGAGCAGTCCAAATTTGTGTTGCGAAAAATGGCGCAATATCATGCTGCTGGCGCCAAGTTGGTGGAGGTACATGGACCTTACGAAAAAGTATTCCACAGTGGCTTATTTGCCGATGAGCCGGAAGTGGGCTTGGCACTTATGGAGCAAATGTTTGGACCAATGTCGAAATTATTCCTCGACAATATGAAGTCCTATAAGGGTGGTGAAAAGTATTATAATTCCTTTGTGAGTATATGCAAAGATCTATTTATCTCAGTCTGGTTTAACATTTTTTTTTTAATATTTCAGGTCGACTTCTTTTCCAAATTCACCAGAGAATTTGGCAATCTTATGGAGTGCGATCCAAACGAGTTCAATGTGCTCAACCACGGTGATTGTTGGGTGAATAATTTACTCTTCAAATTGGGACCCAAGCAAGAGATAATCGACATGATTTTTGTTGATTTCCAAAGTCCCAAATATGGTTCCCCAGCTCAGGATCTGTTGTATTTCATTGCCACTTCGGTGCATATTGATCATAAGCTCAAGGACTTTGACCTACTCATAAAATACTATCACGAACAGTTGAGGGAGCATTTAAATCTGTTGGATTTTAAGGGGAGACAACCCACTTTAAAGGAGCTACACATGCAGCTTTATAAGAACGGTAGCTGGTACGTATTTGCCACATTTGTAGTTTTGCCCGTAGTGCTGTTGGATCCACATAAGTCGGCCACATTGGAAAATTTTGTGAGCGACAATCAAGCCGGTGCTGATTTCAAGAACTTGATGTACTCGAACAAACGCTATTGTGGCTATATCGAACACATGATGCCCTGGATGGATAATCGTGGCCTTTTGGAAATAAAGTAAGACAAGACAAGGTCAATGACATGGGGCTGGAGCAGACTACTTTATCAATCAATTAATTTTATTTTAGTTTACCCACTAAGGCTGAAGAAGTCACAGAACAAATTGAATCCAAGACTGAGAAAATATTGAGGGTGTGATTAAATTTGAAAATTGCTCACTGCTTGAAATTATCGCTGTTCGATAAATTCACATTAGGCGCTATCATACATTAGGCGCTATCTCTCGTTAAGGCGCTATCATTTGTCATCATTCGTCTGCAAATAAGTTGGCAGCCCTGATCACGCCGCCATGCTAGTTAAGCAGCCATCTTTGGCTTCCGTCCTCACTTTTGCTGTATCCGAATACTCGTATTGACGTGTAAAGTTTGGCTGATCCGAAATATCGTCATAGTCAGTGACTAAAACCATAAATATTGGCTATTTGTCTTCCGGAATTTGGTCAAGATCATCTATTGCCAACGAATATATGGATGTCCATAATTTCCTGGCCAGTAACCAATTATTACTTTTGTCGCCCGACTTAACCTCAACTTCAGGTATGGAAAAATGGACAAATTGTTTTCATGTGATTACGAGGTTATAATTTCGTGTTTTATACAGTGTTGCATCTAAGTGATTGCCCTCGTTAGTGCTCCAGCACTTAATCCGGCTGTGCGTTGTATTTTAGTGCAATTAGCACACGCCCCGTACATAACCTATCGACGAGCAGGTGTCGCCTGAGCAACCAGCGAGTGTCTCAATCAAGGTCTTGTGCCGGTGTTCCTCCGCGGAATTGCCATCTCCCTTGGATTTGCCTAAATTGGACGTGGCCCTAACTGTATAGTTGGATAGGCGCAGCCGCACGCTTGTACGTGGCGTGTCACGGCGCGGCCATACCTAGGAGACGCTGCACTAGTGTATATCTGTGGTCCCTGGCACCTGTGCTCCGCGTCTCTTACGCCTGCAGCGATACAATACTTCTGCTCCTGTATTTGGTAGCCGAGCTGCACTTGTTGAGCTCACCATCAAAGGACAGCCGCGCAGTGTATACGAGACACTTTGGGTCAGGGCTGACCACGTGTCGCACGTTCCGTATCCGGACTCTACCTCAGGGTTAGGTGGAGGATCACCACATCACTGTATCGAGAATCGTTTGTTGAATGTTGTGCATTTTGATATCTCTGCTAGAAGAGTAATTGCGTTTTGAATTTATATTTTCCTAGGTCAAACATACTGCTTGTGAGAGTTTTGTTTTTGCACTCTTTTTCCCACGACAGCATCATCGATCAACAGGCCTGCTGACACCGATGGATCCTGCAGTAAGTACGGCATAGCCGACATAAGTAAGAGTAAAGTAAACCCGCAAAAGCAGTTCTGTAAACCATGGCCAATTAGGATTGTCCCTTAACGGCTTAAATACTTTTGATTTGAGTGCACGCCTTGAATAATCTTCAATAGCTATAGATGTCAGAATGCATCCGTATATATTTACAAAAAGCCTTCTGCTTATTCCTACCCCAATTTAATACCCTAGAGATGGTTGTATTAAGTATTTTTGATCAAAATATGTTTAAAATCGTAGAGAAATAACGAAAATGATGAAATAAATAATGTTTAAAGGGCATCCTTAGCAAGTGTACTCGCGTCTTGATTTGGGCAGAGCCATATAATCTCACAAGACTCTGCAAGGTAGGGCGGGTATAGAGGAGGACAACACCATCTTAGTTCTCCACTTAATCGTATCGTTTCCAGGATAGATTCTGTATTATGTGGTTTAGCCATTCCTTTAGGCTCTGTCTCCTTTTATTCTGTAGCGCATGATTGGGAGAGCACCAAGAACCCCCCACTTTCCCTGAGCCAAGCCGGCCAAACATTTAGACAGAGCGTGCTCTCGACATTCCGCGTGTCCGTTATCTTGCTTTTGGACTATTAAAATTGAGATTTGCTCTTGCTGGAGAGTTTCGGCAAGTTCCTCTTTTAGACCGTCCAACTGCGTATCTAGTAGTTACACACACCTTAATTTTTGTTGGAAATGTTACGATTTATATAACTTAAGATGCAGTATACTTGCTAATGGAAAAGCCCGATTAAATGAATAAAGTTAAGTACCGTTTTGAATACCGTTTTGATACCGTTTTGAATACCGTTTTGATTACCGTTTTGAATACCGATTTGAGTTATTTTGAAGATCCAGTTTAAACAATATGGCTGTAAGACGCAGCCTAGAGAATTTGACAGCAAATCTGCCCAACGAGCGCGAGGCTACCCTTTCCTGCAGCATTTGCAATGATACGAGCGGACAAACCGAATTTTTAGAGACACCGTGTAAACACAAATTTCATCGGCACTGTCTGGTGACTTGGTTAGACAGTAATGAAACATGTCCGATATGCCGACAGATATGCCACCGTAGCCAAATAGATGACCAAAATAAGACACTAGCGGAGCATAGCGCTCAACAACCAAGGTCGTCACAAAACGCAGCGAATACTGCCAATACAGGAGCTATCCCTAGAAATAGACCAAACACTCGATCATATCCCCGTTCCAACGTAGCCGCAAATTCAAGACCCAGCTCAAATGTGTCATCTCGACCATTATCGAGACCAGCTCAAGCACAGCCCGAGTCGAATAATATGTCAGAAGAACGAATTCAACAGCTTATTAGTAACTCCCTCGAGACATATAGGATAAACATGGCCGCAACATTAACGGACGAAATCCGTGCAGCGGTTCGCAATTTATCAATCTCAGGTGTTCAGCGCGAACCTCCTGACGAACCCCAATTTGAGTGGGATTTTCCAGTTCCTCCAGTGATTCCACGCAGGAGTCTGAATACCACAACCAGAGAAAGGAATTTCACTATTCGAAACAGCAACTCTCCGGTTAGCCGCGAAGCTACTATCGAATACCCAGACCGAACCTCTAATGTAATCTCTAATTGGCATTTAAAGTTTACCGGCTCCTCGACTGACATTCCAGTAGAAGACTTTATTTACCGTGTGGGATGCTTGACGTCACAGTGCTTAAACGGAAATTTCGAATTACTGTATAAGTTTGGGAATCTTTTGTTTGCAGGCCCAGCCTTGAATTTTTATTGGCGTTGCCACAGGTCGAATGATGAAATGAATTGGTTCATGCTATGTACTCGCTTAAGGGAAAGGTATAAAGATCAGAGAACAGAACGCGACATCAAAGATGCTTTGCGTAGACGCAAACAGGGTCGAAACGAAAATTTCGACGACTTTCTTGATGCCATGTTAGCTATCACCGACGCTCTGCGCGAACCTTTATCCGATGAGGAGATTGTCGCAGAAGTTAGAAACAATTTAAGACCGGAGATATTCCACGAACTTTTACATGTCGACACTCCGTCCTTAGCTTCATTACGTAGAGAGTGCCATAAGCACGAATTATTTGTAAATGGCAACAGGTCAAAGCCGACGTTTGTACCAACCATGCCAAGGCGTGCCATTAACGCGATAATCCATGAAGAGGAAACCGCCAGTGTATCTGAAGGAGAAGCTGACGAAACTGTCGAAATAAATGCTTTGAGAGCAGGCGATCGATCCAAATGCTGGAATTGTGATGATTTGGGCCACAGATATCACGACTGTATGAAGCCCCGTCGCATTTTCTGCTATGGATGCGGCGCGATAAATACATACAAGCCAAACTGCATTAGATGCAATCCGCAGGCGGGAAACGGGTCGCAGGATATCCGCCGAGTTCCGTAAGGGGATGTCCGCCTTTAGCCTCGGATACACCTCTTACTATTATGCTTAACCCTGACTTAACAACCAAATCACTTGAAATTCCTCTAAACAGACTGAAGAAGCCGTATCATATCCGTTTGCGTGAATATTATAAGAGAAGAGCACAAATATTTCGAGATACAGGGAAAAAGTCGCGGTCGATTAGGCGAATTCGTGAATATTGGGCTAATCGTCGAAAACTTAGTCGCTGTACAGTCTCTGCTATCGCCCATAACGGTCAAGATATTCGTCCTTATATCAATATAGACATATTTGGCCAGTTCTATCTTGCCTTGTTAGACAGCGGGGCAAATAAGAGTGTTTTGGGAGGAGCATTGGCAGAGCGCATTATGAGAGAAAAGCAGAACATTCGCAAAATGCATGGGAAGGTGCGTACAGCCGATGGCCAACTACAACATGTGGCAGCCACAGTCAATATTCCTATAAGCTATAACTCGTTGCAAGCCGATGTTGAATTTTTGATAGTGCCGACCATAAAGATAGATGTCATTTGCGGGATGGACTTCTGGCAGATATTTGGGCTTTCAGTTGTTCATAAATCCCAAGTAATAGAAGTCTGCAGTTTTCAAGCCGAAGTTGATAAATTGGCGTTAACTGCCGATCAAAATTCACAATTGCAGATCGTCATAGATTCTTTTCCCACATCTGACCGAGATGGATTAGGTTTGACTACCTTAGTTACCCATGTAATTGATACGGGCAGTGCAAACCCTATCAAGCAGAGATTTTATCCGTTGTCTCCTGCCAGAGAAAGACTTTTGTGTACTGAGATAGACCGAATGCTTCACCTAGGTGTAATCGAAGAAGCACCAGCTTCTGCATGGTCTTCTCCTACAGTACTACTTATCAAACCTGGCAAGGTCCGCTTTTGTTTAGACTCCCGAAAAGTCAATGGAGTTACACTTAAGGACGCATACCCGATGCCGAATTTAGAAGGTTGACCTGAAGGATGCCTTCTGGCAAATCGCCTTGGATCCACAATCTCGATGCAAAACCGCGTTCTCAGTACCCAATAGGCCGTTGTACCAATTCAAGAGAATGCCTTTTGGATTGTGCAACGCGCCACAGACAATGTGTCGCTTGATGGATCAGGTGATCCCGTATCAGCTGAAGTCGCAAGTACTGGTGTACTTAGATGACTTACTGGTTATGTCAACAAGTTTCGAAGAACACCTGATTCATCTGGCTGAAGTGGTCGCGCAACTGCGTAAGGCAGGATTGACTATTAATATCAAGAA
Organism: Lordiphosa stackelbergi; assembly: GCA_018904235.1. NCBI lineage: Eukaryota > Metazoa > Arthropoda > Insecta > Diptera > Drosophilidae > Lordiphosa > Lordiphosa stackelbergi. The sequence goes on from JAEIFU010000366.1 coordinate 104,390, forward strand.
GAGTCAGTTTTGCTTGACCAAGGTGGAATTTCTTGGTTATATAGTGGGCGAGGGTACTCTTCAGACCAACCCAGAAAAGGTCCGTGCTGTATCCGACTTTCCAGTCCCCAAAACTCAGAGGCAACTCCGAAGATTCCTTGGGATGACTGGGTGGTACCAGCATTTCGTGCCTCAATATTCTACAGTTGTATTTCCCCTGACCGAACTGTTACGTGGCAAATCTATGGTTTGGAATGAGAGTGCACAAGAAGCGTTTGAACTTATCAAATCATCGCTCTGTGCTGCGCCATTCTTAGTTCACCCGGACTATGATAAGCCGTTTATCATTCAGTGTGATGCGTCCATCTATGGCGTAGGCGCTTTATTAGCCCAGTGTGACAAAAACGGCTTTGAGCGACCTATTACATACATGTCGAAGAAACTCAATAAAGCTCAGCGTAACTATTCAGTTACAGAGCTAGAGTGTCTTGCCGTTGTGCTGGCTATAAAGAGATTTCGAATGTATGTAGAGGGCCATCAGTTCAAGGTGGTGACGGATCACGCAAGTCTTCGCTGGTTGATGAACCAAAAAGATTTGAGCGGTAGACTTGCGAGATGGGCAATTAAACTACAAGGCTTCGACTTTTCAATAGAACATAGAAAAGGCAGCGAAAATGTAGTAGCCGACGCATTATCGAGATCATTCGAAGGCGATGGGGAAATAAATGCCGTGGACATTGAGATTATCCCCCGAAATTGATATAGCTTCCGAAGCTTTTCAATCTGCTGCATATCAAGAGCTTATAGAAAAGCATTTGAAGGCAGGATTGCCTGACTTTCAAGTTGTGGACGGCTTTCTTTATCATCGCACAAACTTCTCCTCAGGCAATGCTGATACAGATGATCAGAATTGGAAATTAGTGGTTCCTCAGGAATTACGCCTTGGTGTAATGAGAGCAGCACACGACCAACCCTCTGCATCCCATTGTGGCGTGGCTAAGTGTTTAGAGCGAATAAGGAGAACCCTTTACTGGCCACGAATGGTTGTGGATGTTAGGGAATATATTCGCCAATGCGAGATTTGCCAAACTTGCAAGCACCCAACACAAACCCTAAAACCTCCTATGGGTCAGCAAGTAAGGAGCGAAAGGCCGTTTCAGAGGTTATACCTCGATTTTATTGGGCCATTTCCTCGGACTAGGCGTGGCAATGTAGGTATTTTTATAATCCTGGACCATTATACGAAATTTACCTTTTTAAAAGCGGTCAAGAGATTCACGGCACAAATAATCATTAACATCCTCAAAGAAGATGTGTTTGATTGTTTCGGTGTACCACAAGTGGTAGTCAGCGACAACGGCAGCCAATTTAGAAGCCAGGACTTTGCCACTTTTCTTAATCGTTATGGGATAGAACATCGTTTTACGGCCGCATACTCGCCTCAATCCAACGCCGCTGAGCGCGTTAATAGATCCATAAATGCCGCGTTGCGATCATACCTGCGCTCAGACCAACGTGATTGGGATTGCTACTTGAGTAGCATCAACAATTCACTGCGGAACAACATCCACCAATCCATTGGGATTTCCCCATATTTAGCCGTATTCGGGCAAAACATGCTTACCCATGGTCGTGATTACAAGCTGTTAGAAAACTTAGGATTGTTAAATGAGGGAACAGCCAAACTAAGCCGGGTAGATGAATTTTCGAACATTCGAGCCAACATTCAAAAGCATTTACAGAAGGCATATGCAACCAACCAACGAACTTATGACTTGCGAAGTAAAGTTCGGACTTTTGAAGTAGGCCAAGAAGTCACGAAACGAAATTTTAAACTTAGCAACCTAGCCGATAACTTCAATGCTAAATTAGCACCGATCGGTGTTAAGGCTAAGATCAAGCGAAAGCTAGGAAACTCGCTATACCTATTGGAAGACCTACAAGGCAAAGAATTGGGTAGTTTTCACGCCAAGGACATCTGGTAGACAATCCACCCTTTTTCAGTTTTGAGACATATCTAGGTAAGCTTTGTTCAAACCTGTGGTGTGAGGGTGTGATTAAATTTGAAAATTGCTCACTGCTTGAAATTATCGCTGTTCGATAAATTCACATTAGGCGCTATCATACATTAGGCGCTATCTCTCGTTAAGGCGCTATCATTTGTCATCATTCGTCTGCAAATAAGTTGGCAGCCCTGATCACGCCGCCATGCTAGTTAAGCAGCCATCTTTGGCATCCGTCCTCACTTTTGCTGTATCCGAATACTCGTATTGACGTGTAAAGTTTGGCTGATCCGAAATATCGTCATAGTCAGTGACTAAAACCATAAATATTGGCTATTTGTCTTCCGGAATTTGGTCAAGATCATCTATTGCCAACGAATATATGGATGTCCATAATTTCCTGGCCAGTAACCAATTATTACTTTTGTCGCCCGACTTAACCTCAACTTCAGGTATGGAAAAATGGACAAATTGTTTTCATGTGATTACGAGGTTATAATTTCGTGTTTTATACAGTGTTGCATCTAAGTGATTGCCCTCGTTAGTGCTCCAGCACTTAAACCGGCTGTGCGTTGTATTTTTGTGCAATTAGCACACGCCCCGTACATAACCTATCGACGAGCAGGTGTCGCCTGAGCAACCAGCGAGTGTCTCAATCAAGGTCTTGTGCCGGTGTTCCTCCGCGGAATTACCTTCTCCCTTGGATTTTCCTAAATTGGACGTGGCCCTAACTGTATAGTTGGATAGGCGCAGCCGCACGCTTGCACGTGGCGTGTCACGGCGCGGCCATACCTAGGAGACGCTGCACCAGTGTATATCTGTGGTCCCTGGCACCTGTGCTCCGCGTCTCTTACGCCTGCAGCGATACAATACTTCTGCTCCTGTATTTGGTAGCCGAGCTGCACTTTTGAGCTCACCATCAAAGGACAGCCGCGCAGTGTATACGAGACACTTTGGGTCAGGGCTGACCACGTGTCGCACGTTCCGTATCCGGACTCTACCTCAGGGTTAGGTGGAGGATCACCACATCACTGTATCGAGAATCGTTTGTTGAATTTTGTGCATTTTGATATCTCTGCTAGAAGAGTAATTGCGTTTTGAATTTATATTTTCCTAGGTCAAACATACTGCTTGTGAGAGTTTTGTTTTTGCACTCTTTTTCCCACGACAGCATCATCGATCAACAGGCCTGCTGACACCGATGGATCCTGCAGTAAGTACGGCATAGCCGACATAAGTAAGAGTAAAGTAAACCCGCAAAAGCAGTTCTGTAAACCAAGGCAAATTAGGATTGTCCCTTAACGGCTTAAATTCTTTTGATTTGAGTGCACGCCTTGAATAATCTTCAATAGCTATAGATGTCAGAATGCATCCGTATATATTATATTTACAAAAAGCCTTCTGCTTATTCCTACCCCAATTTAATACCCTAGAGATGGTTGTATTAAGTATTTTTGATCAAAATATGTTTAAAATCGTAGAGAAATAACGAAAATGATGAAATAAATAATGTTTAAAGGGCATCCTTAGCAAGTGTACTCGCGTCTTGATTTGGGCAGAGCCATATAATCTCACAAGACTCTGCAAGGTAGGGCGGGTATAGAGGAGGACAACACCATCTTAGTTCTCCACTTAATCGTATCATTTCCAGGATAGTTTCTGTATTATGTGGTTTAGCCATTCCTTTAGGCTCTGTCTCCTTTTATTCTGTAGCGCATGATTGGGAGAGCACCAAGAACCCCCCACTTTCCCTGAGCCAAGCCGGCCAAACATTTAGACAGAGCGTGCTCTCGACATTCCGCGTGTCCGTTACGAGACACCAGTACAAGTATCACAAGAAACAGAAACCGAATTACTCTGTGTGTGTGTGCTCGTGGGTGTCTGATGAAAACAACAAAGAGCAACGCTGAACACGATGAATACATATTTGTTGCTTAGTTCGATTTTGCAAAAGTCACAGAAGAGAAGAGAAAACTACGAAGTTGATGTTGCAATATACCACGGTTCCCCAATAAGAGAGGATAGTAAATGTTTAAATGCATTTTAGCTGATTTATACGGCAATATAATACAGTGGACGAAGTTGTGTTGACACTCTGACTGCGACTGACTTTCAAACATTCAGTGATTAATGACTTCGGCAAGCATTCGGCTCTAATGCATGTGAATTACCGAATGGGCTCGGCCTCTAGGGGCTATGGCAGGGAAACTCTGCAATATACTTTGGATGAAACAATAGCGAATGCGGTGCGTGCGCCGGCAATGGCCACCCCTGTTTTAGAACCTCAAGACCCTTGGAAATCAGCAGTAGACTTGCTTTTTTAATGGAACTGCAAAGGCCCTTATGAAATGTAAAATAAAATTGGTTCTAGATTTATAAGTTGAAAACGTTTTAAGATGAGTTTTAAATGAGGATAATTTTGATGATGGGGTCTTCGAACTTCTAGTCAATCTTTGGACCCTAATGGGGGCGTATGTGGTCAGGTAAAGCTGCTCCAGTTCACTTGGCGAACCCAGCGTGATCCTTGGTTTACTGCGGTCTCAAGTCGACTCACACCTCACTCGTGGTGACCACCGGTAACAGAGCAATGCATCCGCAACGCTGCTTGGCTAACGGCGAGCGGCGACCCGCCCTTCCCACAGGGTATAATATATAGGGTTAGTGCGTCGGGTTTGGTACCCACCAACGTAAAAATTTCCACCAATGAAAACTGCGACTACAATGCCTCGGATGCGGACCCTCTGACGACGACTCACGCAAACGTTTTAAGGACCACGATTTGAGGATATGCACCTGAATGTCCGCACCCCTCAACGGAGAGGGTGATGATATCGACTTGGTGAAAGTCCTCGCGAATACTCATCGGACGTTACTGCACTCCAAGAAATGCGATGGATTGGATATGGGAGCAAGATAATAACGCTACCAAAAGAGAAGAAAAAACAGAAACCACCACCCCCTGGAAGATATACTACAGCGGACATGTTTCCAAGCACGAGTTTGGGACTACTCACCTCAGTCATCAGCTTTACACCAGTTGACGAGCGGCTTGCCGCGCTCAGACTTAAGGCAAAATATTTTAATATTAGTCTTATCTGTGCACACGCGCCAACAGAAGACAAGGACACCTCGACAAAAGACGAATTCTATGAGCGCCTGGAACAACTATACGAGCGCTGCCCCGATCACGACATAAAGATCGTGCTAGGCGATTTTAACGCGAAAATCGGAGAGAAGGAGTCTTTGGTTCGACAGTCGGACGATTTAGCCTTCATGAAACAACCTCCGGTAACGGAGAGGCTAATAGACTTTGCTGCAGGCCGGAACATGGTCATAAGTAGTACGAGATTTGAACACCTCGACATCCATAAGGCGACCTGGAAGTCCCCTGATCAACGAACACGAAATCAGATTGATCACGTTGTGATCGACGGAAGGCACTCATCGAGTGTACTAGACGTGCGTGCGATTCGAGGAGCCAACATAGACTCGGATCACTGCCTGGTTGCAGCCAAGGTACGCACGCGGCTCAGTGTGGCAAATGCCTCACGCTCTGGCACACGTCGAAAGCTAAACGTCGAGAAGCTGCAATCACAAGGGACCTCTGAAGCCTACAAAGCCAAACTCGCCCAACTGCTCGGGGAAACCTCCCCATCTTCTTCCGATATATGCGAACAGTGGAATCGTATATCACACTCCATGAGTACGGCTGCCAAGGAGATACTCGGGTACTCCGAGTCCCCTCGAAGTCGGACTTGGTACGATGAGGAGTGCCGACTTGCTACTGCAGAAAAAGACGCAGCCTACAGGAGAACTCTGCAGTCGGGAGCAACGCGGGCTGTTACGGAGCGATATCAGGAGAAAAAGAAAGAGCGGAAGCGCCTCTTTAGAAGGAAAAAGTCGAGATGTTATTCGGCATGAGTGAGACTCGAAAATTTTACCAAAAAATTAAGCAATTAACAGAAGGTTTTAAGCCCAGAGTCGCACAATGCAAAGACGAACACGGGAATCTGGTCACCGATCCGCAAGTGGCGCTTAACAAATGGAGAAGCTACTTCTCCAACCTACTGGGAGGCGATGACGAACATGATGCCGCCTCTAGAGAAGTAGCGATGCCACCAATCGACAACATAGAGATAGACCCGCCGACCCAACAGGAAGTCTGCTTAGCCATACAAAGGCTAAAGAACAATAAATCACCTGGCGCTGATGAGCTGCCCGCTGAATTGTTCAAGGCTGGAGGGGAAGAATTGGTAAGGTGCATGCACCAGCTTCTTTGCCGTATATGGGTTGACGAAAGCATGCCCGACGATTGGAATTTAAGTGTTCTATGCCCAATCTTTAAAAAAGGAGACCCTGCAGTTTGCGCCAACTACCGCGGGATCAGTCTCCTTCCCATTGCATATAAGGTTCTGTCGCGCATTATTTGTGAACGTCTTAAGCCGCTTATTAACACACTGATTGGACCTTATCAGTGTGGCTTTGGACCTGGTAAATCCACCACAGACCAGATATTCACATAACGACAAATCCTGAAGAAGACCTATGAGAGAGGCATCAACACACACCATCTATTCGTTGATTATAAATCAGCCTTCGACACGCCGATAAGGTCAAGGTTTTTGAAGCCTTGTCTACCCTTGGTATACCAGCAAAGTACGTCCGTCTTTGCATGATGACGTTGAGAAGTACACAAAGCTCCGTCAAAATAGGAAAGAACCTTTCCGAACCATTTGATACCAAGAGAGGTTTTAGGCAGGGCGATACCTTATCGTGCGACTTCTTCAATCTACTGATGGAATATATACTGCGCCGGTGCCCACATGCCAACAGAACGGGCGCCTTTATTTATAAAGATCTAATGCTACTCGCATATGCCGATGATATCGACATCATCGGCAAAAACGAACGGGCGGTAAGCAGGGCGTTTTCAGAGATTGAGAGGCAGTCAGAACTGATGGGTCTAGCGGTGAATGAGGACAAGACGAAATACCTTGTATCCGCGGACAAAAAGTCCTTGCGTCTTGGACAATCTGTTACAATGGGAGAATACAACTTTTAAAGTTGTTGAGGATTTTGTTTACCTCGGAACGACGATAACCAGCGACAACAACATCAGTCTGGAAATCCGACGAAGGATCACTCTTGCAAACCGATGCTACTACGGGCTAAGTAGAGAGCTCCAAGAGCAGAGACCTCAAGCGAAGAACAAAAATTAGCCCTATACAAGTCGCTTATCATCCCAGTCCTGCAATACGGCGCAGAAGCATGGACAATGACAGCAGCGGATGAAGCGGCGATTGGCGTGTTTGAACGAAAGATTCTTCGGAGGATTTATGGACCTTTAAAAGTTGGCGATGTTTTCCGCATTCGAAATAATGACGAACTGTATGAGCTCTATGGGGACACCTGTCTGGTCAAGCGCATAAAGCAACAGCGGCTGCGCTGGTTGTGATATGACCCAGATGAAAAGAAGCGCAAGAAGGATATTATATTATTTGAATTACTATAAATAGGGGGGAAGAGGGGGGGGGGGGGAGAGAGCTAGGGATGAGCGAGGATGAGGGGACCGTAGCAATCTTGGTTTTTTTTTGATGTATTAGCTCCCCCTCGCAGGGAGGAGAAGCGGATATTTTTTTTTTTTTGGAGTCCCCCGGACCGTTGTATTGTTTTTATTTATGCAATTGGAGAAAAAGAAGAAGAATTAAGATGTTTTATGATAAATATCAGATTATGACACCCAAAAAAAAAAAATAATCCTAGAACATAAAAAAATTGCCATTAATTAAACTTTCAAGTTAATTTTTATCCTAAGAGTCTGTAACCAACACTTCGGAGAATTTATTTCGTCATAGTATTTTATATGAATACAAAGTTTCTATTAGAAAAACTTTTTAGTAGCACACGAGCATCGAAGCAAAGCCAAAAGCAAGGCCGTCGCGTTTCGCTGCGCTTTGAACAGTATAGAACCAATATCAGAAACAGTTTGAAGTGAATCGGGAAAGTGAAATATTTAGCAAATTTAAACAAATTTTATAAATTAATTTCCTGTGTAGAGCCTAGAAACTGAATCTTACATACATAGGTTTGAAATCAATGTTTTACTACTTTGCTTTTTCACCGACACCCATTACCCATCCACTTCTTATACAACTTCCACCCACTTCCCCCTACTTTCCACCCACTTCTCACCCACATCCCTCCCACTTCCCACCCACTTCGCGCCCACTGCCCACCCACATCCCACCTACATCCCACCCACTTACCGCCCACATGCAACCCACTTCCCACCCACTTCCCGCCCACATCCCTCCCACTTCCCACCTATTTCCCTCCCGATTCCCACCCACTCACACCACTTCACACCCACTTCCCTTCCTATTCCCACCCACTTCTCACCCACATCCCTTCCCATTCCCACCCACTTCCCGCCCACTTATCACCCACTCCCGCCCACTATTCTCTCACTTCCCCGCGGTATTTCCAACATCGGAAAAAGCAATCACAAAATTTTTCGTATTCGATCCCTTCACATCGAGTTTCAAGTAAATCGGGTGAAAAATAGTTTTTTGCATGCAGAGTTTTCAAGGAATTTTCTGACCGTTGCACAGTGGTTGGACTTGTACGGAGCCGCGGCCATAAATATTTCCCGTTGAGATATCGTTATGAAATTTTTCACAAAAATCGAAAAAAATATTGTGAATATATAGTAAAAAAAATTGGTTGCATCGGGCGACTATATCCTATAGCTCACATAGCACCGTAGTAAGGCTTATATGGCGATGGTGCGCAAAAATACTTCCAGTAGAGTAGCAGTGCTAAAATTTCATTATTGGCATCGAAGATATGTTTATTTAAATTATCTTTTGTATAAATTTGTAAAAGTGTATCTCCTCTCCCCCTCCCCACAAGCTTTTCGAAATATAAACAAATGAGGTTCTCTAGTTTTTTCAATCACATATAAGAATAAATGCATTTTAATTATCAAAAGTAAAATTTAAATGAATTTAAATTTGAATGCAAAAAAGTTTAACAAATATCTTCTAATAAATCAAATGTAGATGATAAAATTTTAGATGTCTCTCTTTGGTAGTTTTCTTTGACCTGTTGTAAAAGGGTCTGAACGCAAAAGAAGTGTATTGATTAAATCTGTATATGTGAATATGCGAGACATCTTCCGAGTATGTTGCAGCCGGCACTTCTTTATTTCTTTGTTGTTGGACCCCGCAGCTTCCTCTGAGAGTTCTCCGATCGACAGCAACACGTGCTCTATCACCTTCGCACCGTGAATCAAAATTTTATGCACTGTTGTTGAAAGATAGTACCATGGAAACATTTTTATCAACTGCTTAGCAGTATCCAACGCATAGCTTTCGAATTTCGTAGTATTAATGGAATATCCTGATGCTAAGATTTGCAATATCGTTGCGCATCGGGTTATCACTGATTCATCAATGCCTGTAATATCATATGCCAAACTCGGGTTACCAAAAAATTTCCTAGCTGTATTTCCATCGTTGGAAGTTCCTCTGTCTCCGTCTCTTGGCTTATCAACAATTATTCCCATTTTATCGCGAAATTCCGCTTGAACTCGTTTTTTTCTTTGCAGTACTTTAAGCTTTTGTTCTGCTGATCTTGTTTGTCACATTTTTATTTCCAACTTGTATGAAATGTGCAAAAAGTACTCAAAAAGCGTATGTAGGAATGAAGTTGGGATAATTCAAAATACTTCTTCTCAACTTTTTTTATAAGACTTTTCCTAAATCATTCAATTCGGTGGGTTTTGCACCGCATATTAAGCATTTCATAGACGACGTATTGCTTAACACTTTGCACAGTTTAGGCACAGTTTGTAGGCTATGATTTATGAATAATATTTTATTGGGAATTGTACATCTATTCATGAATATACACAAATCAGCAAATATCAGCAGCTACACTTAACATTTTTATTAACTTAAAACATTAACAAATTCACTGATAACACTCATAAAGCGGGGATCGGGGGTAACATAACTAAAATTCTATTTAAACATGAAAATGACGTTCACAAAATCCAAAAAAAGTATAATCAATCAAATATACACAACAAATAATAAATTAATCAAATTACCTTCACAAGAAGAATTTACTAAAGTGAATACCTGCAACTTTTAAATTCATTTTAAACAATCGAATTCGGACCTCTCCAGGGAACGTTTGACCACTTTGAAATGCAACTTTGTTTTGACGAAAAGCTAACTTAACGCCGCTGCTCTGCAAAATTGAACTCGTGTTCACGCTTTTCATTATATTTTTAGAATGTACAGTTAGATTTCCGGAAAAAACTGGTCACCAGTCAGTCAATCAGTCAGTCAGGTTGAACTCTTTTATACATGTAGATTGTAACGAAAGGAATTTTCCGCAATGCTGGATAGAGGCCTTAAACGGTAAGAAATTTGCCTAAAATACATGTTTTTAGTCAGTATTTTTAACGAAATAATCACCTAATCATAAGCATATGCAAGCTTTTGCTTGCTTTTTGTTGATTTTTAACAAAGAGTTTATTTCCTAACAGTGCACTTATGTCCCCCGTCCCCTCATATACTGCACTGTTGCTCTGAACAATCGGCAAACAAAGTACATTGTTATGAAATAATCTCGTTGTTCAAAATACCACAAAAAAAAACAAAAAATGTACGCTTGCACTGGGACTCGAACTCACAACATTCACATACTAAGGCGAAGCTGTACCGTCTGCACCAGGCAGCTCTTTAAAAACTAAGAGCTTAACAAATGAGTGGGTTCTTTTGGTCAGAGTGTTCCAGCCATAGCCAATTTACATGCACAAGAGCCGAAGGGTTTCCGAAGTCAATCCTCACTTTAACATAGAAGCACAATTTAAAACGAGACTCTTTTTTAAGTGATTTTTACTTCATTGTGACAAAGAGAAAATTCATTGTGACAACAAGATTCTTTACTCAAAATTATTGTCGACATAGGAAAACACGGTGGTTAGAGGGAGACGGACATAGTCAAATAGCTGAACAGCTGACTAAAGCAAAGTTCACACAGGCAAATAATTTGACAAATTTTTAGAAAATTTTAGCTAAATTGACCAAATTGGTGAACTTCTTGGCCATATTTGATCAAATTATAAGAGAATGGAACCATAGTTTATGTTTTAAGTCCTGCAAAATGTGCAATTATCGCTATTAAGACAAAATTTTTTAAAAATTAGTCAAATTATTTGTCTGTGTGAACTTAGATTAATATCTAAGTGAAAAGTTGCCGACTCAGCAAACTGTGTATCTATAATATGTTAAATCTTCTTCGGTCAAGGGAATACTACTAGATTTGTAGAACCAAATTTATAGAATCACACTTTTGTCCCTCACCTACTTCATTAAGTTTTCAAAAAGCTCTAGCTTGTAGGGACGAGGTGTAGTGTTGACGTTTACCTCTCTACATCCCTTTTCTGCACACTCATTTTTTTTTCAAAAACTTCATGAAGTTTGCTTCATCGTGTAAATCCAATCTTATGCATATTAGGCTGCCTCCACACTGTTCGACACATGACCCATGATATCTAGTAGGCCCGCATTTCCTCATGAAATTCTATGAACAAAAAGCAGGACTACTAGACTATCATGTGTCGAACAGTGTGAAGGCAGCCTTAGTCACAAACTGTATATCAACTAAAAAGGAGAAAGGGAGACATTTTAAAAGCCTTGGTTATTAAAACATTCTCAGACATTCCACATGAAGGAATATGCAAATTCAAAATAATTTCGACAAATTTTTTTGTAGATTTTAGAGCATGACAGCAATTGAGATTTAAAATTCTACATTATAGGTATAAAACAAGTTCGCCTCCTATTTTTACATCAAGAGTCTAATGCTTATACCATCTGCATTTTTGTTTTTCTTCTACATAGATAACAGCTTGAAGACCCATTCCTTCATTTTAAAAGTTATGCCCGACTATGTGGGATTTGATTTGTCACCTTTCAATCTCTTTCCCAAAGAGATTGAGGTTTATGGCAAATATGTGCCAGCCTTTGAAAAGTTGTACAGGGAGGCTGGTTTACCGGTAACATTTAGTGCTAAATCTTATAGACTAAACAAGGATATTAAGGCCGAGTATTTGGTGCTGGATAATCTGCGGTCAAGCGGTTTTAAAATGTACGATCGAATGAAGGGCATGGATCTGGAGCATGCCAAATGTGTATTAAAGAAATTGGCTCAATGGCATGCCGCCTCACTCAAATACAAGGAACTAAATGGACCGTATCCGTCCATATATGACACTGGAATATTTAATAAGCAAACCGCAGACATATTTAAGTCCATGCTGGGGCCCGGTAGAGCAAGCTTTTTGCAGGAAGTAAGCAAGTTCGAGGGTGTGGAGGAATTTGCACACAAACTGGTAAGGCTAAGTCAACAAATAAAGGCATTAAGTGTACAGTTTTTTGTCTTTAAAGGGACCCATTTTCGATGCCTATGTGGATGCGGTTATATCCGATGCCGAAATCGATGAGAATGAGTTTAATGTTCTAAATCATGGAGATGCCTGGGTCAATAATATCATGTTCCAGTACAATGACAAGGGTGGCATTCAAGAAACCTTTCTACTAGATCATCAGGTGACCAAGTATGGTCATCCTGCCCAGGATTTGTACTATTTCCTCATGAGCTCCACACACTTGGATATCAAAGTTGAACAATTTGATTATCTCATACGTTGGTATCATGAAAATCTGGTGGAACATGTGCAACTGTTGAAATACTCTGGTTTTGTGCCCAATCTTAAGGAGTTGCATATTATTTTGCTGAAGCATCCAATTTGGGGTAGGAGAGGAGGGTGTTGGTGTAAGAAGAGAGTTGTGCTTGATTAATTGGTTTTCTTTTGCAACTTGCAGGAGCTGGCACTGTATGCAGCACCTTAACCATCTGCCTGAACCAGGCCAATGAAGATTTTAAGGCAGACGCTATAATGACCAACACAGAGGAATCTGAGGCCATGCGTACGCAGCTCTATAGCAATGAGCGATACAAGGCACACTTTGAGCTGATAATGCCTTGGCTGAATAGGCGTGGTCTGTTGGACTTTGTAAATGCTTGAAATAAACGTTAAATGTTACTTTTAATAATTTAGGAACGATTCTACTTAATGGCCAGTTTAATGGCTACATAGATACTTGTAATAAACACCACAGCTATGGCTAATTTCTTAAGATTGGCCCGATTCACGCCCTTGACTGTGCGCACCACTTCCAAATTGAGTTGGAAAACCTTGCGACTCTCCTCAATGAAAGCAGCGCGTAGCTCATCATCGAAGGCTCCGTATTGATTATTGAAAATCCTTCTCAACTTAGACTTGAGCACATTAATCTGCAATCAAAATTGTGATTTAAACTCGAGTATTTACTTGACACGGAAACCACTCACTTTTTGTGGAAAATAGGTGGCCTCACAGCCCGGTGGACAAATAGTCACCTGAGCCGGCATGGGGCGTGCCTGCAAATCATCCGCATCTATAACCCCCTCCCCAGAGGCTGCTGCTGCGGCTGCCTTGGCTGTGGCCGCCTGGGCATCCTCTTCCGCCTGCTTCTGTGCCTCTTGCTCGCTACCTTTGGGAAATATCCACATTTTGCGGGCAATCATACGCTTTCTTTGCAACATTTGACCGCCCGACATGAGAGCCATATACATCTGGTAGGCATAGGCAAAGAGTAGCAACTCATTTTTAGCCGTCACTTCTTCCAAATGTGCCAAATAATTTTTAACCGCAGGACGCGGCTCATAATCCTTCTTCCAGTCGGATCCATAGAAGTAGGCAAAATCTCGTTCAAAAGCCTCCGTCCGGTACAACTCTTTGGGCAAGAGACGTTCTGGTAAATGTGTCTCGAAGAATTTGTACATCTCATAAAAGGCCAGCAACCCATCGTACCACACCTCATCATCCGAGAGAGCTTAAAGGGGGACAAGAGTTGAAGTACTATCAGTTATTTAAGTGAGTTCCTTTCCATACCGAAAGCAAATTTAGCGTTGACAAGAACATCGGTTAAATTATGCACATCTTTAGTGGCCTTCCGCAATTCCCGTGTAAATTTCATGTCCACATAATCCTCATCACCCTCCTCGGTTGAGGGAGCTGCGGCTGTTGTTGCTGTCTCGGCCGTTGACATTTTGTTTCTGCGCAGTTGCTTTGCTATTTAATGAAAAGGAAAACACAAATTACGTGATAATCAAAAAGAGGCCGTCTTTGTTTTTAATTTAGGGATGCGTGTGTCGAAAATCGATAGAAATCGATTTATTTAGAGATGGCCCTCATTTGTGACTTACCCACTTGTGACTTTCAGACGAGGAATTTTCCCAAAAACGCTGGAAACCCAGCACTTTGAGAAATTTGGATACCAACGAAACCCATAAAATTTGATTTAAAAAATCCTGCTCGTCTCATCAGCAAGTCCGACACTTTTAAGCAGGTAAACCATGTAGCTCTTAAAAATAAAATGCTTGGCTTCAGGACACAGCACCTCATGGACTAAATATATGGCCAGCGGAAAAACATAGAGCCGCAAGGAGTGATCGAATCGGGAGAATGCCATGTGCTTGAAGGCTATGAGAAACTGAGCGAAATGCACCAGAGCCTGGAAGCGACTCAAGACTCCGATTTCTTGGAGGAATCCAGAGCAAGTTCTTCGAGCCGGTCTTGGCGATCGTCTTTGGAACCAATCTTTTTTATTACAAAGCGATCTCAAAAAAGGATTCCTTGCTGACGGTGGTGGCCAACATGCAAGATCAGAAATGCCAGCTGGACCAATGACTTTTGGACTTAGTTATGGAGAAACTTGCTTGGGAAAAGGAAAAATACGAACGAGGAAACAATTTAATTGATGTGGAGCGAGAAAAGCTGGCATGGGAAAAAAAATGTTCGAAAAGGAACTGAAGAAAAAAAAGGAGCTAAAGGCTATGGAGCCAGAGCATGGAAAGAAACTCAAAGAACTAGAAATATTAAAGGAAATTACAATTTTTGAAATGAAACTAAAATACAAAAATAAGAATACAGAAATGAAATATTATATTCAATAAAAAGTTTTATTTTATATTCATTAATCAATTGATCATTTTGCTATACATCCACTGATGGTGGTCTTTGGCCAGCGTCGTCGTCATATAGTTCATCAGCATTTTGTAAACTCAGATCCACCACAAAAGTGTCTTCTCGCTTTGCTCCATTATACACGAACATCCATTATCCTGCCTCTCTTACGCTATTTTCATCCTTCAATGTAAGTTTCAGTTCTTTCAAACTGCTGAACCGCTTCTTAAGCAAAGCAAAACAGTGCTCTATGCGGAATCGATAGGTGCTAAATATGCGATTGTAAGCTTTACTTAAGACCGAAAGGGTGTTTACACTTTAGATCAGTGGTGGGCAGCAGAAATAACGGAAAGGGTACAACAACATTCTTATTTTTTGTCATTTGCTTTCGATCGCGCGACGCAGTGCGTGTTTGTTCTAATATCTATTGCGTCGTGAGTTTAGGTAAATAACGGGCCGGGTTGCGCGGATAAGAAAAGCTATGAGGCTGCCCACCGCTGCTTTAGATGATACCTTGTATGCACTCTCTCCTACTATCCACTGAAAGTTATCAAAAAAAGATTCGCTCTTTGTATGCAAAGCAAAGTTTTCAAATATTCTGCCGTCGTGGACACTTCCTGACCAACCACAAACCAAATGACGAATTATTTTCCTCCTAACACATGTAGCTTAAACCTGCAAACTGCATTGTTGCTTCCTAGAGAAATAAGCTTCTAGATCTTGCTGTGGTCTCAACAAGATTTGCCTTATATGTTTAGATAATATAGCACTTAAACTCTTTTGGGCATCTTGGTATGTTGGTATTTTGTATTGTCAAAAACAGCTATTCAGCAACAAATGCAAATTAAATTGAAATCAGGGTCGTTCCACCAACTGCTTTGCTTTTGCTTTCACGAAACCAAATCAAACCACTTATGTGTGTAGACTGCACATATACATATGTATGTACTTCCTTTGTGATGTGGAACATCTTTAATTTCGGTACGAACGATTTTAGTAGGGGTAATATTTGATTTCAGCGTCACGTGACGCTGACGTCATTCATATTTTGTTTGTGTTGTCTTGATTTGTGGAGTTTCCCGGCAAACACACACACAAGAGGATGGGCAGAGGGGGGAAGCAAAGAGGTTGGAAAGATGCTGAAGAGGGGCAACTGGGTGGGTTCTGGGAGAGATCTGGGTGGGATCTTGTGGTGTTTGGGAGGTATTTGGCTGGAATTTGACCTGGGCGGGGTCTGGGTCTGGTCCAGATCTTAATCTGGGTGGGATCTGGATGGGAATGGGGGTGAGATCTTTGTGGTTTCTGGGTGGGATCTGAGTGGGATCTGGGTAGGATGTGGGTGGGATTTGAGTAGGATCAGGGTGGGATCTGTGTGGGATCTGGATGAGGATCTGCGAGGGATCTGGGCGGGATTTGGGTGGAATCTGGGTGGGATCTTAATGGGAATGGGGATGAGATCCATGTGTGATCTGAGCGAAATCTGGACGGGATCAGGCTGGGACTTGAGTTGATCTGGGTGGGATCTGGGAGGGATCTGGAAGCGATATGGTTGGGATCTAGATGGGATCTGGGAGGGATGTGGGAGCGATAAGTCTGGGTGGGATCTGTGTGGGATTTGGATGAGGATCTGGGTGTGAGCTGGGCGGGATCTGTGTGGGCTCTGGATGGGATCTGTGTGGGCTCTGGATGGGACCTGAGTGGGTTCTGGGTGGGATCTGGGAGGGACTTGAGTGGGATAAGGGTGGGATATTAGCGGTATCTGGGTGGGATCTGGGTATGATCTGGGTGAAATATAAGTGGAATCTAGCTTGGTTGGATCTGTGTAGTATCTGGGTGGGATCTGGTCGGGATCTGGATGGGATCTGGGTTGGATCTCACCGTGGTGGTATATGGGTGGGTGAAAAATCATCATTTATCTCTGGATCAGCACAATAAATAAGACTTCCTGAAAAATGAAAGAACACTGCAGCAAGCGATCTTAATGCTGGTATTTCTACTCCCTGTTAGTTTTCTTCTTTCGTAAGAGTGCCCTTACTGATTTTTATACCATTTAGAGCTTGTGATTTGAAAATAAGCTCTAAGCCTGAGCATCATGTTTCACATCAGAGCCCCGTGAGAGTTAACGACACTCAGACTTTTTTTTTATCGGGCAAACATGGTACAAATTTAAAATAGCACATTGCCCGATCTCACGCCGACTTGATAAAAAAAAAGCCTGAGAGTCAACACGATTCAAGCACTGCTAAAGAAAACTGCTGGTTTTAGGTGCATTGATGAATTGTTAAGCCCACCATTCGTGTGGAAATTAAAAAACAGTCAATTCGAGATGCGTATACTCTTATTATGCTTCAGATTTAAAATGTCTGTTAGTTTTACCGGTCCATACCGGTAGAACCAAATCAGAACTTTTTACCGAGACAGAAGTTTCGGTACGTACCAGAACCGAAACTCGATTCGGTTTGATTCCCTGGTTTGTGGATACGGGAGTGGACTCCCGTGTAAAGGGTCCATCAGAGAAACTTCATTTAACTGAAAGTCGGATAAAATTTATATAACCGCTTTACTTATTGGTTCTTGGTTCGGTTTAGCATTTTCAAAACTACACCTCTTTGGTTTAGCAACTGGAATTAGCGTTTCGGTTACGGTTTAGTTCGGTTCGGTTCAAAACCGGTTTGCATCCATGGATTCTTCTTTTATATTTTAATACTTATGAATTTTTTATGAATAATGAATAATTTTAAACTTATGAAACTTAAAATAGAACTCGTAAAATTAACCATTTATGTCAGTTCGGATTAACCATATTTTGCATTACATTCTGTGTATTATAAATTTACCAATTTGTTGCACAAGCCAAAAGGTCGTTGTTAACACAATGCGACAAATTTCAACTTTTTTTAAAACGACCAAGCTACACTATGCGAAATAGATACTGCTACCCGAACTGAGTAAATTCCTAGCTGCGTTTGGCTAGATTGGTAGCACTTTATTTTTTGTTTGACCCTTAAAGCTTTTGAAACTTTGTGTGGCAACAAAAAATGTGTAATAAATTTTTTTTTCTTTTTCGAGTATAATTTTTTAAAAAATCAGAATATTTTGCATACATCTTCTGAACAAGGTTTTACAGTCTGAACACATCTACATCCTCTAAAATGTCCCCAAAAGTGTGTATTTCCAAGAAAAATTCACGTTTTTGTTGAAATTTTTAAGCTTTTAAGGCCGATACTCAGATAAAATAAATATTTTGTTCGGCACAGTGCTTCATACAATTATGATGCCCTTTCAAACGTATTCAGATTTCAAAGCTGTACAAAATTGTTTCTATTCATGTGAAATATCGTACCAAACTAAAAATTTATCTCATCTAAGTATTGGCCTTTAGAGCAAAACATAATGTTTTTTACTTTTTGTATTCCTTAAGAGTGGTACTCTATCCGTGAATAAAGAAAATACATGATTTTTTTGAGGGTTTTTTGAAATCTCTGAATATCCGAAAATGTCAACATATTCCTCGCCTTGCTCTTTTACTTCCATTGGCTCGGTTGCCCTTTCAAACTCTGCATCTTGAAATAAATGTTTTGTACGCTAGCAAATTTCTGCCGTGATCGCATCTGGACGGCCCTATTCTCTATATACACCTGATCATATTAATAGGTACACACCGGAATTTTTTAATTATAGATGGTTTTTTCGTTGTGTTCGTTTTAGTGTTGACAACTTTTTAATTTTTGCTTTTTTGTTGTTGTCAATGTCTGGCCACACTGTGACAGAGTTGAAAGAGGGGCTGCCCCGTATATCAAAGCTTTTCTATAAATTGCGAGTCCACCACACATTTCGCCTGATCATAATAATAGGTACAGTCTCCGTTTCTCACAAATATCAAGGGAATAATTTTGTAATAATTATTTTTTTTAGAAAAAATTGGTCAATTCTCTTTACTATCGTTTTTTAGTCTGAAAAAAAGGCAAATTTTACGAGCCATCGCCATATTAATGAACAGGTCTCATAATTTTGTTAAAGATGCATTAGAAAGAATACCAAGACAGGAAACCCGTGGAAGGCCACAAATAACAACAGAAACCCTTGACCACTACATAGTATCTTTGACAAAAAGGACCCATTTAAGTCATTGAAGGCTATTGCAGCCGAAATGGGGAATTCCAATTGGGAAATGCCAATTTACCAGGAAGAATTGCCAAAAAAGTCCTGCTTATGCGCAAAAAAATATCACCATGGGGCAAACTTTTGCAAGGGACCACAAAGACTGGGTTGGATGCACCGGGGAGAAAAAATGGAGAAACATATTATGGAGCGATGAAACCAAGAATCCTTTGATTGGGAATGACTGTGAAAGGAATGTTCGACGCCCTAATGGAACGGAATTCCATCCACGGTTTACAAAAAAAACAGTCAAACATGGAGATGGCAATATAATAGTATGGGGTTGCTTCTCCTGGTACGGCGTAGGTCCAATTTACCAGACTACGAACAAAATGAATGCTGAAGAGTACAAATCCATATTGGAAACAGTTATGGTACCGTATGCTGATGAAAATATGCCATTACTTTACTTTGGGTATTTTAGCAAGATCCCTGTAGTTTTTTCGTGCTGCCAAAAAAGATTACCCGTTTGGCCGACCCAGACGCTCAATGTCAACCATGCAGTTTCTAGGTAATCTGCTGCCGATCAGCACACAACCAGACGTTCGACAAATTTACCAGCCGCAGGCGGTTTGACCATCGCGGCTTTACCACTACCACCCGGATCCTAAGGGTAACCCTGCAGGCCGTCGGCACACAATACCAAAGGTTATACTAATATGCCAACCATCCGTAGGCTTTTCGGAACAGCATAGCCAGCACATTTTCGGATAACCATCCGGCATTCGGCTAACGGTAATGGACTGACCGACCGAGTAATTCAGAACTTATACTTGAAATGTCAGCTATCCGCCAAGCGATTTGGGACAACCATTGGGGCCATTTGCGTTAACCGCCCGGCAAGTCGTTAAGGATAACCATCCGAACCGATGCGTACAGCAATACAGTGTGCACAAAATGTAAGACCGCGAGTGTAAAAGTTTTTGAGAAAAACTTTTTATTAGTTGTTCCTAGGCGGGATCGAACCCTCAACCTCACGCACAAAGGCAAACACACTTCCTGCTGCACCACTAACGGCTACATTTTTGTTAACCATTTGGCAATATCTAAAGTTTGAAAACGAGAGCGTGAGTTAAAGTCGGCTCAACCGACTTCGATATACCCGTTACTCATGAAAAAACATGTTTAACAGCGTTGCCGCGTTGCTTAGTGTGACCATCCAAAAAGTATGCAACATTTTTTTAGTTTAGTTTAGTTTTGTCCCATACGTGTCAAACCTCTATCTCTTACCATCTCTGAGATCTAGGTGTTCATACAGACGGACGGACGGACCGACGGACAAGGCTAAATCGCCGTTTGGCTGATCAAAAATATATACTTTAGGTTGAAATGATTCCTTCTGCCTGTTACATAATTTTCACGACTTTAGTATACCCTTTTACCACGGTAACGGGATAATTATAGTCGTTTTCCTTTGTTGATCCCCGAAGATGAAATTAAGACCTTACGATTTGGATGATTTGGAACCGCTATGATGGGAAGCAGAGAAAAATAAGGTTTGTTAAAAAGACCAACTTTAAATTTTGCGGGATACTTTTTAAGTCGGTACACCTTCTCTCAACGTATATACCTAGATGACTGATCCCACTTTCTATGCTTTTACTTTGTTTGGAAACACCCACCGGCACCTCCCCAAATTCAACGCCCAGACGGCATAAGGAAATCTTGAGGTTATGTGCATTTTGCGTTGCTTTCGGTACGATTTATCCGGACTCGTCTACTCGGCTCGGACCAAATCACAACGCTCAGTCGTCGACACAAGTATTTACCGTACTCGTAGTAAAAATCGTCGTGCATGTGTCGGGAATCATTTCCGCCAATATTATATTCGACGGTCCAGCCGGTCGATTACCGCCGCGTCCGCCGCCGTCCGTCCGCCTCCGTCGTCTTTGAACACCTAGATCTCAGAGATGGTAGAGATAGTTTGACTGGGACAATCTCTTTTTCTGCACGCAATCAAGTTTGTTTCAAATTTTGGCCACGCCCCCTCCGCCCCCGCAATTTGAAAAAAGTTATATCTCCACAGTTTTGAAGATAAGATTCTTACCTTTTAGAGATAGTTAGTAATTAGCAATGAATCGATTGCGAAAAAACGAACGGTTCTCATTAAGCAAAAAGTGAACCAAGCCCTCCCCGCTACCACCCTAAAACGAGAGCGTAAGTTAAAGTCGGCTCTAACCGACTTCGATATACCCGTTACTCATGAAAAAAGATGTTTAACAGTGTTCCCGCGTTCCTTAGTGCGACCATCCAAAAAGTATGCAACATTTTTTAGGGTGGTAGCGGAGGGCTTGGTTCACTTTTTTGCTTATAACTTGAGAACCGTTCATCCGATCTTTATCATTCTTTCGGCAAATCGATTCATTTTGCTAATTACTAACTATCTGTAGAAGGTACGAATCCTCTATCTTTAAAACTGTAGGAGATATAACTTTTTCCCAAATTGCGGGGGCGGGAGGGGGCGTGGCCAACATTTGAAACAAACTTGATCTGCGTGCAGATAAAAGAAGCATTTGTCCCATACATGTCAAACCTCTATCTCTTACCATATCTGAGATCTAGGTGTTCATACAGACAGACGGACGGACGGACGGACGGACAGACGGACAAGGCTAAATCGACTCGGCTGTTGATGCTGATCAAGAATATATATACTTTATATGGTCGGAAATGATTCCTTCTGCATGTTACATACATTTGCACGACTTTAGTATACCCTTTTTACTCTACGAGTAACGGGTATAAAAATGTTGCATACTTATTGGATGGTCACACTAACCAACGCGGGAACACTGTATAACATGTTTTTTCATGAGTAACGGGTATATCGAAGTCGGTTAGAGCCGACTTAACTTACGCACTCGTTTTAAAGTGCGAATGCACAACCTTTACGTTTTCTATTAGTTAAATAGTAATGTGTGTACAACGCTATGGTAAGAAATTTTTAAATGAGACTTATAAAATATGTCAAAATATATAGCACTTTAGTTCGGCTTTTGATCTTAGCAACAGTAGCACTGGCTAGAGCATTCGCTGAGAAGCGTACGGTCCCGAGTTCAAATCCCAGTAAAGTTAGTTTATAAAAAAAAAAAATTTCAGAGTTCTTTCAACACATTCTAAAATGTTGTGTGTTCGGTGGTTGGTGGTAAGTATAAAACATAGTAGATATGAAAGTGAAAAAAAAATATATTTTTTTCCTTTGTCTTTTGGGTGATAAAACCCTGGTCGGATAGTCCTACCGCCCGCCATAAGGCTTACCCAAACAGCCTTCCGTCGGTTACACTTGTCGACCGCTGGCGGCGGTGTCCGATTTCAGACTCCCAATAAAATCTGGTATGAAAGCTGTATGGCCGCCCGGAGCCAGAACCGGTGACATTCTCCAGCCGCCGGCGACCCCCGAACTACAGGGTAATGATCCTAAACACACGTCAAGGCTGTTATCTAAATTTTTCGAGGACCAAAAAGTAGACGTTCTGAAGTGGCCAAGCCCCTCCCCCGACCTTAACCCCATTGAAAACCTGTGGGGAGACTTAAAAAAGAAATTGGCAAAGCATTCATTTTCAAATAAACAAATATTATGGAAGGTGTCCAAAAACTGTGGTATGAGACACCAGTAGTGACCTGCCAGACTCTTATTAAAAGTATGCCAAAAAGAATAGCAGTAGTGGCCAAAAATAGAGGTGGATACACTGAATACTAAGGTAGGAAATACTAATTTACCTAAAACGAGAAAGGCAAAGCTAACTTCGTCTGTACCGAAGTTTTGATACACTTGAAATAGCTTGTCTCAACGGTTAGAGACTTCGACCAAACTTCGCAGATCAGCTTAAAAACATTACATATTACCCATGACCTTGTTTGAGAGCAGTAATATTGAGAACAAAACAGTTTTTCTTACTAAAAACCATTTTCCGAACGAACATTTGTATGGCAGCTACAAGAAGTAGTCATCCGACCTGGTCGGTTCCGACATATTAGCAGCGTGCAGTAAAAAGAAGACTCTATGCAAAGTTTCAGCTCGATAGCTCCAAAACTGAGGGACTAGTTCGCGTAGAAACAGACAGACGGACAGACGGACGGACGGACAGACGGACGGACAAAGCTTAATCGACTCAGCTCGTCATGCTGATCAAGAATATATATCTTTATGTGGTCGGAGATGATTCCTCATGCTGCAAACTTCTGGGCAAAATTATAATACACTTTTCAAGTGTATAAAAGAACACAACATGGAAATTAAATATTTTTTCTTATCAACACATGAAGTGTACCTATTATTATGATCACACCGAAAACGTGTCTGAAACACAAAATAATCTCTTTTATGTTATATTATTATCCTATGTTACAATTATGTATATTTTATTAAAAACAAATAGTTTAAGAACCAATGAGAACAAATTTTAGGTTTGAAACAATTAATAAAACTGTATTCTGTTACCTTAAAGTCAGAATTGATGTGTGTACCTATTAATATGATCAGATGTGTATCTGAAATAAAACCAAAAAGGATTTAGAAAATAAAAAAGGAATACGGACAAACTTTGTTACCTGAACTCAAATGGTAAAGCAGTTTGGTGGAACCGCTCCCCTTGTTTATCGGATTCAGTCGGAAGTTGTTGACTGAAGAGATTTAAATGGTGGCCAAAAAAAATTAGTCTTCAAAGGCATTCGCAAGTCAATCGCTTGAAATGCTTTCAGCATCGTTCATCTTTGATGAGCTTCCGAATATCTGGTCCGTTCAGCACACCTTGAAAGGATAATTTTTTTTAAGCTGTAAAAAGTATTAAAGTTTTTTTACCTTACCTAGTTTTAATTTGTCAATACTAATTTTTGATTTGTTTTGATTTTGCTGATAAGGTAAAAATTTTTCGATTTTAATATTGAAAATAGAGGGAAGCTAACTTCGGCTGTACCGAAGTTTATATACCCTTGGAGCATGATATATGCTGCCAGTTTGATATATAGCTATACGATATATTCATCAAAAAAGTTTTTCTCACTAGAACTACATTTTGGACCGATCGTTCCTATGGCAGCTATATGCTATAGTCATCCGATTTAAATCAAACTTGACAAAATTGTGTGGTAGTATATAATATAGATCTGTCCAAAGTGGGAGCGATAGCATTGAAAACAAAAAAGTTTTTCTTACTAAGACTTTTTTTCAGATCTATCTTTTGTATGGCAGCTATACTATATAGTTGTCCGATTTCGATAAATCTCGGTGAAATTATGTGAAATCATAGAAAACTTATAAATACGGGGGTTGGGAGCGATAGCATTGAAAACAAAAAAGTTTTTCTCACTAAAACTACTTTTTCAACCGATCGTTCCTATGGCAGCTATATGCTATAGTCATCCGATCCGGCCGGTTCCGACAAATGTGCAGCGTATTTATACCAAAAGACTTCGTGCAAAGTTTGGTTGAGATAGCTTTAAAACTGACGGAGGAGATAGCATAGAAACAGACGGACAGACGGACATGGCTATATCAACTCAGCTCGTCATGATGATCAAGAATATATATACTTTATGTGGTCGGAGATGTTTCCTTCTGTGCGTTACAAACATCCGGACAATTTTAATATACCCTCTCCAAGGGTATAAAAATGTGGTTATTTTTTGATAAAATCGATTTTTTCTCAAGTTAAAATAGTTCTGAAAAATTTTCTGCTGATATTAAAAATTTTTGAAAAAAATAGTTGGTAGTCCTTTGTTTCTTCTTGTTTTACATATTTTCAGTTTTTCGATATCGAAGCGCTTTCAAAAGTTGTAGCACAAAAACTATAAAAATTTGGTAATTTTTTTACATTTATTTAACAATATTAAAACTTAAAATGTCTTAAAATTAACAAAAATCGAAGCGAAATAACTTTTTAATATCCACTTACTGGTTTCACAATAACAACATTGTTATTTTCAAGCTACAAAAAATTTTTAACTTGGGAAAAAATTGATTTTATCAAAAAATACAAAATCGTTTCTATATTAAAATCCAAAAATTTGTACCTTATCAGCAAAATCAAAACATCGTGTTTGGTTTTTCGGTAACTTCATTCAATTAAGCATTCATTAAAACAAATTTAGTTGGAATTGGACACTTAAATGGCCACATGTTCAACAAATGTAAGAAAACCTCGCTAAACACACGTTTATGCGAATATCTCTAACTGACGTGCTGGGAAAAAACGGACAATTTATTTGAGTTCAGCGGCCAAAAATACATAAGGATCGACTGCTAACTGCTCTGTTGCAAAAGTTGTTCTTTTGTACTTTTTTTAATATAAAGTCATAACTTGAGTAAAGTTCAGTTTTTATATTAAATAAAACTTGCTACAATTCCTTACACACTTGTCGTAATCGGTGTTTGAGTAATATTTTTGAGCAAAAATAAAAATAAAACTGGGACAATAATCATTATTTATTTTGCTCAAATCATATATCAATTCCTGAGTTTTATATTAGAAAATCAAGATTAACCATTAATTTTTGAGGGATAAAATAATTTTCATAAATTAATCATTAAAGATAGATTTTTATAATAGAACTCATAATCGTTACGGTCCCTGGAGTTTTATAATTTTTCACAGTGATTGTCACTGTCACAGTAGCAGATTCACTGATATCACTCATCTCTAACGTTTATACCA
The DNA here is from genome assembly GCA_018904235.1 of Lordiphosa stackelbergi. Lineage (NCBI taxonomy): Eukaryota > Metazoa > Arthropoda > Insecta > Diptera > Drosophilidae > Lordiphosa > Lordiphosa stackelbergi. The sequence continues at coordinate 130,273 of JAEIFU010000366.1, forward strand.
AAATGTGCTACGGTCACACTCACTAACAGTCAGCTGTATCTCTTCATTATTTTCAATTTCCAATTAATATGTCCTGTCGACTTATTCTGCGCCATTTGCACTTGGCCCAGAGCTGCCTACTCGCTCGACAAGCTCCGCGTCGTGCCAATCCCGGTCTGGGTTATCAACTTCAACAGCTGCCGGATGATCAACAAGCTCCTTACGAGGATTATGCCGATCTCGAGACGGATTTCTTAAATGTGCAGCAAACCCAGCGCCAACACGAGATTCAAGTCCAACAGCAACGCGATCGGGTGCGTCAGTTTATAATTAAACATAAATATTTTCGAGATGCCAAACTACCAAATCTCTTGCTCCATGCCGAGAAGGAGCAAATGCGTCTGCTTCATGAACGTGATTCAGAGGAATGGAGTGTGGAACGTTTGGCGGAGAGTTTTCCCGCCACACCGGAGATTGTACAAAAAGTGTTGCGCGCCAAATGGCGTCCCCAGAATGTCCAAAGAATACGCAGCCATGATGAGAGTGTCATCCGAAATTGGCAGACTTTAAGACAGGGCAAATGTGATGTAAGCATACCGCCCGCATTGCTGCAACATTTGCAAAAGTTTGCAGAGCGCCGTAAACAGGATTTAAAGCAATTTAATATGGAGGAATGGCCCACAAGGCCGCAGCTGCCAAAACCTCAAGTAAATGAGTTTAGAAAATTGCTGGGCGGTGGGTCAGAAATTGAAGAGCCCGCTCAACTAAACTCTGGCAGAGCCCCGCCGCCATCACCTGCCTTAAACGACGAAGAGGACGAAACCTATTTACTAGATAAAATACAAAATAAACGTAAAATGCGCTTGCAGGAGCTCAAGGACTTGCAATTAATACCCAAACAACCGGATGTGGAGCTACCGCTTAGTAATCCACAGGGCACTGGCTCATTGGCAAATTTTGTGCAGAAGTTCGAAAGTAGCGAAATTGTCATTAGCCGGGCGGATCAGCGACGCTATGAGATTAGCAGAGTAAAGGATCGCATTGTCATACCCAGAAAACTGCGCCAATCTGGTGCCACATATCGTGTGGAAGATGCTTACTATGATGATGATGGCGAGTTTCTGTATCGCGTGCCGGGAATGACGGGCAGCAGAGGTGGCTGATCGAAATTAGGTTTACCTTGAAAATGTAAATAAATAAATCGTTTATAACCAAGAAAAGGTTAAAAAAGTATTTCTTAAAAAAATGTATCTTAATTTTTTTTTTACTCCTCGAAACTTGATTCCACTGACAGCCTATACTTTGTTCAGTAAGAGATATTCTAACATAAGGATTTTTAATCTCAGAAATGCATAACCGTATCGCTCTAAACATGATTTCGAACTCTGAATCTCTAATCTTGATCCCAACTCTGTAAGTCCTTTTTTAGAAGCACCTCAGTCGAGTTGTAGGTTGTCCGCTTTTTCAAAGGTTGAACATTTATTGGAAACGTTGGTTCATGTCTTTTATGAAAAACAATTTCGGTGAAATGACCTCCACGGCTGACTTGCCAATAGCCCATTCGATCCACCCAATTTTTGGGAACATTTTCAATTGTTTTGGCACGTATGTCAGCAATAGCGACTCAACTCATCAATTGTTTCAGGATTGTTTGCATAACTTTTGTCCTTGACCGCTCCCCAAAGATAATAATCTAAAGCCAAGGCCCCACATGCAAACAAAATTGAACCCTTGTCCCAAACAAAGTTAGCCTTGAACTCTAAATGTTTGGTGTTTCTACATGGGCAAATATTTTCTTATTTGTAAGTAATTTCTCCTCCACAAGTAACACAAGTTCAAATAATTAATAATTTTTCAAATTCTCTACAATTTGATGTCGTTTCTTATGTTAAATCACGCGCTGAATCCGAATATGGAGCTTAAAATTTTACAGATTTCGAGATAATCCCAAATTACCATATTTTTTGCAAATTTGAAAAGGACCTTTCACTTAATTTCTAATATCTCAATTACTAAATAACTTCTTGAATAAGTTTTGTACATCAAATTAAAGCTAATAAAATTATCTTTCAATCGTTCATACATCATTTTATTTTTAAATTTTGTAGTGTAGCTGCTAATTACAAAGATATGGAGAATTTTGTTTCATTTTTATCGCTGGCTATACACAGCCGTCGTTCGTCCCATATTACTGTATGGATCACTAGTATGGTGGCCAGCACTCGGGAAACAATCAGTCCTGAACAATATACACAAAGTACAGAGAAGTGCGGAGATATGTATTAGTGAGCGCCAGGAGAGCGCTCCGAACAACACCGACGGAAGCGCTTAATACTATTCTTCATCTTCTACCGCTAGACCTTGTAGCAAAGCAATTGGCTACCACAACAGCCTTAAGACTAAGAGAGTCTGATGCCTGGAACAGGGGCAATTTTGGACAATCTATCATACTCGAAGACCAAACGAGTATACCATTAACTTCAGACTACTGCATACCACAAACGACGTTCGACAAACTATACGACGTCTACATCCCAAGCCGCCATGTGTGGGAAATCCTCCCCCACAGCAGAGCCAACGCCATTAACATCTACACTGATGGCTCAAAGCTCGACGAACAAATAGGAGGGGGCGTTTTCTCCCCCGACCTAGATCTAAACTTGTCGTTCCGCCTTCCCGACCACTGCAGTGTGTACCAAGCGGAAGTGGTAGCCATCCAGGAAGCCGCCACCTACCTTAACACGCTCACGGTCAAAGAAGGCGACGTATTCATATACTCAGACAGTCAAGCAGCCCTCAAAGCACTTGACTCACATACAAACAATGCTAAAACCCTTACTAATTGTCGCGTATCTCTTAACGAGATCGCACGACATTTCAGTATACACCTTATATGGGTGCCTAGACACCGCATCATAGAGGGAAACGAGTCTGCTGACAAACTTGCCAGAATAGGAACCACCATCGAGCTCCTTTTAGAGAAGATCATGATTGGGATGCCTATGGCAACATATAAGCTGCATATAAAAGCTGAAACTCTCCGTCTCGCTACGGATCGGTGGGATACCATTTCCTACTGTACCGTATATAAGTGAGTTTATGGCCTACATTCAATCAAAAACGTACAAACACACTTTTACGACTCAGAAGAGAACACATATCGCTTTTGGTTGGAGCCCTCACTGTCTTATTGGCAGACACGCAGCACGCCTAGGCGTTGCTCACCATGACTTCTGTAGAAGTTGTAAACATGAAGAAGAGGAGGAAACAGTACAACACCTTCTCTGTCACTGCCCCGCTTTAAGTAGAAGAAGACTAAGGACACTTGGTCAACCTCTCCTACTCAGCCTCACGGAGACATCCGATCTAGAGATCCCAGCTCTATTAAAATTAATTCTGTCCACACAATGGTTCAGTAACGAGGACCCGCCTCAGTCTTAAAAAGGGTTAACAGGGAATAAACATGGCATCGCAATGGGCCCATAGCGGCCTAAGTGGGAGAGCGACCTATCGCTCTCAGCCATCGCAACCTAACCTAACCTATCGAAAATTTGAAAAACCCGTAAATTACACAGTTATTTTCACCAAGAAAAATTTTTTTAAATTTTTTTCTCTTATCCTACCTACCTACCTGTTGGAAATTGTAGAAGTTATTAGCATTTATCTAAAAATTGAGCAATTTCAGTTTTACCGTTCAAGTGGTATTAAAAAGGTCTATGCTCCGTCGTTTGTGTGCACAGTTTTTGAATTTGTTGAAAAGTTTTAAGAGTTCAGCCCAGACACTAGTTAATCCTTTGCAGAATGATTTTTGTCCGACTACTAGGTAACTGAACACCATGACTCATCTGAATCAGCCGATGATTTAGAAAACTATAAAGAACCCGCAAAGAGCGAAGTCCCTTCTGCCAAAGTGGACTAACCAATCTAAAAAGAGATCTACATCTTTCAAAAAAAAAATCAGTAATTTGTTAAAGGATGATGTCAAAATAACGTTCTATAGAGATATAAGTATTACTCGAAAAAGATAATATTTGTTATTGCAATGATGTGTGTGTGTGGTTTATTTCAGGAGTTAAACGAGCCGTATGATTCAGTCGAGGGGCGTTTGTTTATCAACTGTTTCAAGCTCAGTCTAAAAGCTGTATGGTTGCACCAGGGAAACATCAAGCCTTCGATACCGCTACCGCATGCCGTTAATATAAAAGAATCATATGAATCAATGGCCATATTCCCAGCAGACCAAACGCTCGCAAACGATATCGCAAATGAGTGAACTGCGATACTTAACCCGACAAAACTCTGGCAATCGGATCAAAAAAGATAGAAATATGATTCATATGTCGTTCAGTTTGTGGCAGTAAAAGTCTCGTTTACGATAGTCGCAAGAAATATGTTAACGAGCGTTTTGCGATACTTTTGTAATATTTCTAGCGAGCCGAATACAAGATTTACTGAATTATTTACTCCCTCTCTCTTCTATTTCATTGTTTGTTTTGCACGGTACTCCACCTTTTATCGCAAAGCTCTCTCAGGAAAGCTCGTGTGCGAGTGCTTTGCGATAAATAAATTTGACTTACGTTCTTTGCTCACATGCGAGCTCGTTTGTGAGAATTTTGCGATAGTCTCGCAAAATGCTCGCTTGCTGGTCTGCTGGGTTGCTTGATTATATTAACTACAAGGAACACAACTGGAAAATTGGAGCAGACCTCAAAGTTGTTACAATAGTAAAAAGAGAAAAAAATTAAAAAAAAAATTTTTCTTGGTGAAAATAACGGTGTAATTTAAGGTTTTTCCAAATTTTCGATAAAAGAGAAACAAAGTTCTCGATATCTTTGTAATTAGCAGCTACACTTTAAATTTGACAATAAAATTATGTATGAACGATTTGAAGATAATTTTATTAGCTTTAATTTGGCGTATAGAAGCTAACTTATTCATAAGCTATTTCATAATTAAAATATTTGAAATTAAGTCCTTTCCTTTTTGATTATTTCTTGGATTATCGAGAAATTTTTAAGCTCCATATTCGGATTCAGCGCGTGATTTTACATAAGGAGTGACATCAAATTGTAGAGGATGAAAAATTGAAACTTGTGTAATTTGCGTTAGTGTCCACACAGTTGGGGGCCAATCTTATTAAACATTTGTATGCCCATTCTGCTTAATTGAAAAGTGAAGTAGGCTGATTTGTTTGAGCAAACAAAATAAAGTTTTATACACTTGAAAAGTGTATTATAAGTTGGTCCCACAGAAATCACTAGCTATTTTCGTTTCAACGCTTGTATTTTATATTAAAACTGCTCGAATTTATATGTGAAGTGGCACCAAAAAGCACGCCTACTAGATCAGATGGTGAATTTTATCGATTTGGAATCAACTACTCAAATCTACTTGGCTTTGTATAGTCGGTTTAAATTCACTTTATTTTCGCCATCTGATCTAGTAGGCGCGCTTTTGGTTAATAAAAAAGTGCATTAAGAATGTTTCAAGCCACTTTACAGAATCGGATGAGTCTTTAAACCTACAAAGGCCACGCCTGGCCCGCAGGGACCGCATTTCGCTATTCACACCGTCACGAGTCGAACGCATGCCAAGGGCGCAAATTGCTTTTCAGTCGCCGGCCTGCAGGCCGGAACTGGCTTGCTCCTCTTTTTGTTTGCCGTCGCTCTTCTTGACAAACCCTGCTTTAAATCCTTTAAAACGACCAAAAAGAAATAACACTAGTTAAAATACAATCACCCAGAAAACAAATTAATTGCCCTTTTGAGTATATTATGTTTATTCAAATATGGTGTTGTTTAAATGAATTTAAATATTCGCTACACGATATTTTAAGCTCTGTCTTTATGTTTGCTCTTTGACGGTTCCGTTATGCTGCCTTTCTCATATATTTCCAGAAGTATTAGCAAAAGTCCTTGTTGTATAGCTGCTAGCATCTTTTTATGAATCGTCCAATCGTTACCATACCAGCTCCTTGGTATCGCATTTTTTCGATCTTCCCATTTTGCTCAGAATTTCAAATAACACTAGTTTACAGCCAAAAAGACCCATTTCTACTGAAACTCTATTTTAGTGTAGTTTGGAATGCTGATCTCAAAAATCGATTTCAAAAATTTTTCCATGGCTCCGTTTTTGAAATATGAATTTTTTCATTTTTCTGGTAGGTTCTCTTACATTCAAAGCCATATCTCACTTCGTAATTGTTAGATAGAGTCATGCAAGATACGAATCGAAAGCTTTATAAGCTGGCAATAATCGCGTAGAACATTGTTTTCAAATCGGTTAAGTAGCTTGAATTCAACGATCAAGAATATTTCAAAAAATGGATTTTTTGCTTGAAAATTCAAGATTTAAACGCATAGGAAAAATATAAGAAAATCAAAAAAAAATATTTTTATTATTTCTACTTAAGAATCCCACTTTAACGAACACAACAAGGTATTGGTGAGGAAAATCATGTCTCACGTACCGTAGATATATCAAATTGAGCAGAGAAACTAACAGTCAAATTTGAGTATTTAGTGAGTTCACCAAAAAATTTTTTTCTGTTTTTCTTCATCTTTTGGTCAATTTATGAAGTGAGCGAAAAGTCAGAACAAAAATAATAATCAAGAGCGGAACAAATTCGAAGCAAACGAAAATTTATTTTTAAATAATCACGAAAATACCAAATTTTTTTGCACTAAATTGCTCACAGCTCCTGTGTTTGTTCATAGATCTTGATAATCGATATCTGGTTTTCTTCGTAGAAGTGCGACTCTTAAGTAGAAAAAATAAAATAATTTATTTGGATTTATTTATATTTTTCCTATGCGTTTAAATCTTGAATTTTTAAGCAAAAAATCAATTTTTTGAAATATTCTTGGTCGTTGAATTCAAACTACTCAACCGATTTGAAAACAATGTTCTACGCGATTATTGACAGCTTGTAAAGCTTTCGATTCGTATCTTGTATGACTCTATCTAACAATTACATAGTGAGATATGGCTTTGAATGTAAGAGAACCTACCAGAAAAATTAAAAAAATTCATATCTTAAAAACGGAGCCATGGAAAAATTTTTGAAATCGATTTTTGATATCACCGTTCCAAGCTATACTAAAAAAATATTTCAGTGGAAATGGGTCATTTATTTTTTTTATTTTTGTAAACTAGTGTAATAGCTGTATTTTGTATCAGTACGAGTTCAATCGCAAGCACAAGCCATACACAGGAATATAATTTTTAGTTACAGTGTACAAAATGTTATCGCTTTCGAGTGTCGAAATGAAAAATGTTCAAAATGTAAATAAAGTGTTCTCAAACTCCTGTGTTATTAGACAATGTTCGATATTTTGACAAAAATTTTATGGAACACTGTTCAATACATTTGAACATTTCTAATAAAAACAATAATAAAATCAATGCTTATTGTTTTCTACTTTGTTTAGAACTCGATGTTTTGCACAGAAGTTTGTAACGAAGCGGATCTGCGAAGTTTGGTCGAAGTCGCTAACCGTTAAGACAAGCTTTTTAAATCGTATTTAGAACTTCGGTACAGACGAAGTTAGCTTTGCCTTTCTCGTTTTTAATAGCACAACAGATAAGCCATTGGCAGAGATAGAGCCAAAAATTATTGTATAATGATTTTATGCTGCAAAACTGCACATTTATGGGCACTCGAGCAAAAAAAAGCGAAAAAGAATCAAGCCCGCCGTAGTGTGTGGGTGAGTACATACCCATTACGCCGCGATAGCGAAGGCTGCTGCACGAAGCTCATCAATGAGACGCATTTGGAGGTACCATAACCTTACAAAATTTTTTTACGAATGAAACTGGCAGACTCAGCAGTTGATATTATGTAGCAAGTATTCTATTATATACAGTTCAATTTGTCAGTTGGGTATTTGTTGGTCCAAGCTCAATGATTCAGCGATCTCGGTGACATATCGACTAATGATCACACTGCGCTCTACAAGATTGTAGAAAATACACCCAAGGTTAAAATGCATTTTATCAATTAACTCCAAATAAAATGGAATGGCAAAAAATTGCTGAATTATATATTCAAGATATTAATACGAGATACTTAAAAAGAAATTCTTTCTGGGAGGAGTTCCGTCAAAACTTTCTTGTATGGGACCTGGTTTCTAACTGATTCAACATCCCTGAAGACGCATCCTTGCCACAGCGTGAGACTGCTGTTCAATACGTGATGGTGATCGGTGATGCTTCTTCCTATAAGCCAAAGACTTCTGGCCCATTCGCCCAAAGAAATTTATTTTAAGTTGAAAGGTAGATTAAGGATAAGTATTTTTTTACCATCCTTCCAAAACTAGACGAGTAATAGAAATCCCCATTAATTCAGCAAGATTTCGCCAGATGCGCAACTGAAATGTTCATGTTATTAGGAAATCTCTACCAGGGATGCTATTATCTTTGTACCGGTGACATCACAACAGCAATACAAAATTTGTTGTGAAGTTTCCGAAATCAGAGACGATATTAGCTGCGTAATTGCGTAATTCGACTTTTAGCTTACAAAATCCCAATTACCTTCAGATCGGTTGAATCTGGATTTGGATGGCTAAAAAATTTGAACGAATTCTTTAATAGTTTCTAAGAAATCACAACTCTTTATAATTGCGATTATTCGGATTCGGAAACGGGAACAGGTTAGTATGTGTGAGGAAGTCGAACATGGCGAAAGGGCATCTGATTCGGGCGCTACGATCAGGAATTCTTATATTTACCAAAGAAAATTCGAATGAACTCCAAAATGATCGCTTTTCTATACTTCTTGATATATAATTTGCAGTCAAATAAATAAATGATTGTTTTCAAGAACGCTGTACTTACTGTTTTTATTTCTATCATCGACACCTCGTCAAAATTATTGAAGCCATTAAAAAAAGATTCCCGGCCGTGGAGAAAAACCTATAGCCTATGTCATCAGCTATTTTTTCCGCTTCTTTTTAGTTTGTTTAGCTCGCGTCGGTATTAACTTTTTTTCACCATTTCCATATTAGCATTTTCATCTAATTCTTTGTACTTGTTCTACAATGTAATGTTATTTTTGTATTGCTCACTTTTATATTGCCACAAAAATGTACAATTTTGAGATAAACTCTTTGCTGAAATATTTGCAAAGGTTGCAATCAGGAAATCAAACCGTAACCAAATCCGGAGCAGTATACGGAATCAGAACCGGTATTCGAGAACCGATATTCTTGGAACCGAAAAGACCGAAAAGAACCTAAACGTTGTACCGGTACACTTTCGGTTCTGAGCAACAACTAGATTGCAAAGACTGCCACTTAGTTTTGAAGTTTAAAGTAAATTGGTTAAAGCGTATCCAAAAAAAAGTAAAAAAAGTCCTTGTCAAATCTTTTGTACTGTGATATAAAAAAATACGAATCCAGTCTCTGTAAAAATTTTGCATCCTATATTTATAGATCCTCATATGATAATCTTAGTTTAAAAAGCTCTAACCAAGGCTGCAATCATCTGAAATTCTGAAGAAGCTTCGGTGCGGGGGTTCAAAAAAGTTGGAAAGTGTTAGGCTTGCTCCTCAAACTGGTTCCTTCACTTATCGAACCTAAGGTTATGTTTCGAAGCTTGGTTCAGGAATATTGATATCGTTGAGATTAAGGCTGCAAACCTTCAAAATTTTGCAGAAGGTTCGGTCCGGTGGTTCGAACACGTTGTAAAGTCTAAGGTTCGGTTCGCGGACCGGTTCTCAGAACCTCTGAATTCAAGGTTTTGGTTCGAACCTCGATTCGCTTGAACCTGTCGCTCAGTTACTTCAAGATTGGCATAACTCCAAAAACACGATTTTTGACTTGATGATGCAGAAATATACGTGGTGTTGTGTACTATTTTTTGTACAAATTTTCATATTGATATCTCTTATACTTGTCACGTGAGATCAAAATATGTCGAAACATAATTTTACAGGATCATTTTTATGTAATTGCAAGAGCATTATATCCTTATTTTTCGAAAAAGTGGTCCGGTCCGGGTTTAGGTTCGAGGAGTCAATAATATTATGGGTTCGGTTCATGGTCCGGTGAGTCGAACCCAAAAAACCAGAACCGCACTGGTTCTAAGGGGTTCGTTTTAGGGCCGGGTTGCAGCCTTGGTTGTGATATTTTTTGATAGTTAGCTATTAGTACTCATTCATTTCCAGGTCTTATAAATGTGCGTGGACTTTAAAATGAAGAGCGTGCCGCACCTTTTATGTAGATCAATAAACGGATTTGATTTGCCAATTAACAACTTGACTTTTTTTTTAAAGTGTAATTATTTAAAAATTTTTGCTTTATTTTCTTCTAAGTCGTATTTTTATTTTTGTTTAGCACTATAAAATAATTTGTAAACGGTCAATATATTGTGATAATTTTAGAAGCTATGAAAAAAACATAAGTGGAAGACGGAAGATGAAGGCGAGGTCAGGGTCCTGGTTCGGGAGGATAAAAATTGAAAGGTATCAAACATCATCATTTTTCCAGATAAATAAACCAAATATAGAACGAAAACTAGACAAAGTTTCCATACCGGTACACCGAAATAAAAATCTAGGTACCGGTACGGAACCGAATACCGAAATAATATCAGAACCAAAACAGAATCTTTTAATACCAAAACCCGAACCGGTTCGAAACCGTTTTAGAACGTTTTAAGCTGAAATTGGGTGCTTAGGTTTGTAGTATGTGTAGTACATCCTCAGGAACAGCTTCGTCGTTGATGATGCTCGTTTTTATTAACTGGATATTCCCCGCCACATCCTTAACGCTCTCTCTATTGTTTATCATATTCTGTGTGCCATTTATTGTTTTGTTACTTGTTGCTGCTTGTGTGGTATTAATTAATTTTAGTGTCGATTCTGGAAAGAATCGCATCTATATAATAGCTATTAGATTTCTATATATATTTTTATATTTCTGTATTTTTATATAATTCATACTGAAATCTAAATACACAATTTCTTTAGGACATTTTTGAACTTAATTAGGGTTATACTTAATGTAGGAGGGTGTTGGTTAGGCTTGAGGCAACTAAATAAACTTACGCTTGGCTATTTTAGCAAAAATTAATAAACAAAACAAATTGTTCCTCTTTAAATCGTAAAAATCCGTCGACGAAAAACTAATTATATAAAAGTTCGCATATTGTTGATGATGATGGTGACGACGCGCTGGGCCTAGTCAATCTCGTATACGGTGTCCGGCTCAAAGCCCGGTGCATTAGGATTGGGTTGCATGGGCACCGCTCCTGGCAGCGCCTGTCCGCTACCTTGATTGTAGCCCGCTGCCATGGGATTTTGGTTGGCATACAGCAGCGGATTCATGTACATGCCACTTGGATGCACAATGTTCGAGTGCAAGTTAAGCAGATCCTTGTACATGGTGGGATCGCCATTGTTCATTTCATTGTAGAGCTGCTGCAGATAACTGGGCACCAATTGTATCACCTGATTTTGTGTCAACTCGGGATGATCTTTGGATATTTTCATATTGAGCAACTGCAGCAGAATGTCCGAACGGAAACCAAAGATCTTGTTGGAGGTGACACTGCCGGAGGCATTGCCGAACTGACCCACCACCTGATTGCCAAAGGCATTTCGATCGTAGCTCATGTACTGCGACGCCTGCACAGTGCGCGTCTTCTCGGCCTCGTATTCATCCCAGGCTGATTTACGCTCCTCTTCGGTTAAATTCTCATGCTCTTCCTGCTCCAGCAGTGAGTCGTGCTCGTGATATTTGAATATCAATTGCTCATGCTCGGTCAGCAGCTCGGCAAACAGACGATCCTTGGGCAGAGCGGGCATCTCACGCTCAGCACTGGGCTTGAGCTCATAGCTATAGAGTTCCATTAAATCCGTTTGGTTGTAGTGCCGTGATATTTGCTGCTCGTCTATAACACGCTTGGCAGTGGCCAATTTGGCCACCTGACGCTCATATACCTTTTGCTCCATGGTTCCCATGGCAATCAGGCGATAGATATAGCAAGGTTTTACCTGACCAAAGCGATAGACACGAAAGATACTCTGGGTGTCGTGCGAGGGATTCCAGGAGACATCAAATATAACCACACGATTAGCGGCCACCAAATTGATGCCCAATCCACCAGCCCGGGTGGATATGAGAAAGAGACGAGCACGTAAGTTGGTGGCATTGTTGAATTTCTTGCACATGGCTTCGCGCTGCTCCACGCTGCAGGAGCCATCCAGACGGAAATAGTCCTCGCCGGACGTCCAGCAGCCCTTGAAATTGCCCACGTCACCTGGAATGGAGAAGGTGTAATTTTAATATTTAAGTTTTATGTTCGATTTGTCAGTCCTAAGTTTTTTTCAATCAATGTTTTATTAAAAAGACGAGATATCATTATAAATTATTTTTCTGCCTCGGCCAATAAAAAATGCGTTTTCTTGAGGGCATTTCCGCATGATCGAAATTTTCTCAACGCAACAACATTTATTAATTTACAACATTTTATTTATCTTCCCTCAATCCTATCAATATAAATTCATGAATAACACATTATTGTTATTATAAACGAAATAAAATACATAGATTTTGTTAAAATCAAGGCAAACTTCTGACGCTCTGGAAAATGTTCGTTCCGGGGGATCGAGCCAGAAAGTCTAAAGTTCAGTTCGAGTTATTTATCGACTACAACGCTTGTTTCGTAAATTCTTAGACCGTTGGGACATTTTTTGGTACAAAATATTTTTTCTTGTATATTGTAAGCGTCCAGGTTACGAAGCTTTTAAAAACGTTATTCAATGGATCTCATTCCTTTTTATGTCCTCTAACCAGGATTACAAAAGTACCTGAACTTAAGATGTAAAGCAAGACTCAACTTTTACGTTGATAAATGTGGGGTTTGAGCAGGGAATCTAATCGATACGAATTTCGGTTCCGGTTCCGGTGCGTACCGAAACTAACGTTTCGGTAGAAGATTATGTTTGGTTCTGATACTGTTTCGGTATTCGGTTCCGGTACCTGGATTTTTATTTCGGTATACAGGTACGTACCGGTATGGACCGGTAACACTAACAGACATTTTAAAACTTAAGTCCAAAGAAAGTGGGTAAGCAGCTGTACACATGTATGAGTACATAATTTAACAATTTCGCTATACGTTCTACGCTTACTTGTGTAGCAGGAAGAGCAAGAGTAACTTTTGATAGATCATACAATTCCGGAAACTGTGTCGCATTTTCCATGTAAGTACATTACTTTATTTTGTATGTTTTATTACTAAAGTATTCGTATTGTCCTGTTTCTTTTCATAGAAATTCATATATAAATCGACTTCATCTCCATTTTCAGACAAAGTAGTTGGGTCAGAGCTGCTTTCCTCATTTATTTGCAATTGAACAAAAGTGGATAAAATTCTTGAATATATATCAATCAAAGCAGTTACACATGTACTTTTCTGTTCCGAAGTTAGCCTGACATTATAACGAGGAGATCCCTTGGCTGCGAATCGCGATTATGCATTGATCCTGATATGATTTTTCACTTGGTCTTCATTAACGTTTTTCATTATCCACGTTTTTCGTAAATGGTTGGATTGTTCTAAAAATTTTTTTCTGAATGACCAATTTGTGATTTTTTTGTCATTCGGTAAACGGTTTTAAACCGGCGTTTTTTACCTGATTGCTACCGTATGAAAAACTTTAAATCAATTTTCCCGAAAACGTCTTTTTCGAAGTCCGTGTTCACTGCCATTTGAAAACTACTCGACCGATTCATTTCAAACTTTGTACACATTTTCTTCATATAAAATACCTCCCCCTACGTTTAGTAAAAATTTTTTTTAACATTAAGGGTGTTTCCCACCCACAAAATGGCTGAAATTTTCGTCGAAAATAACGGTTCACACTTTAGATGGCCGCCAAAAATTTTTAAATAAAAAAAAATATTCAGAGAACGTTGGGGGAAGGTTTGTTTATAATATAACAAAACTTTTAAGGTTTTTAATTTTCAGATAATTTTCGGCCGAGTTACAGTGAACACCGCAAATTGTTTTTTTTTTTTCAAGACGTCCTGGGGGAAGCTCTGTCACGGGCTAATGGTTTAACATTTTTGGATGAAAAATTTACAGAACATAGTCAAAACTCAATAATGTATAGAAGGTTTGAATAAAATTGCTCAATCGATATTTGAGATAAAAAATCACAAAAAAAATGACTTTTATTACGCTGAAACCCTTACCCCTCCCTTAATATTATACGCTTTCACGTAGATTTGGAAGTTTTGGTCGAAATCGGATGACTATATCTTATAGCTGCCATAGGAAAAGTGGGTTTTTATGAGAAAATTTTTTTTTTTGTTTTTAATGTTGCAAAGATTTGGATGTTTTGGTCAAAATCGGATGACTATATCTTATAGCTGCCAAAGGAACTATCGGTCGAAAAGTGCGCTTTATTCCGAAAAATTGTTTGTTTTAAGGCTGGCGTTCTTAAACTCTGATGTATTAAAACATTTAGCGAAGTTAGCTTGGCCTTCTCGTTTTTCATCTTTTTCTATTTTTTAACAACAAATTAACCCCAATTTTTTTTTAGCTAAAATCGCGTTTTCACTTCAAAGTGCTGTAAAAAATAGAAAAAACAACTCTTCCTGATTACCTCGAGAAAAAAAAGTTTCTATGAGGCGAGGCATCTTTTATGTGTAGTATCTTTGCTGTTACATACATTTGCACGACTTTAGTATACCCCTTTTACTCTACGAGTAACGTGTAAAAAGTTCGGTACTTATTTTTTTCGGTCCGTACGCTATACATTTTTACCGTACTTTGTTATCGAACAGTACGAAATGAAAAATGTGCCGTACTTTTCTGAGTACGGTACTTGGCTTTGTTCAGTATTTTTTGTGTACCGAACATAAGTACGGTACTTTGAGAACCCTGGATAGGATAATTTATGAAATGAGTGTCGCAGATTTACTTTAGCTTTAGGTTTGATTGTTTCTTATTCGTCTTAAACTTTAGTCTTCGTCTTAACTTCAAGTCTTCAGTCTTAATGAGCAGCGCACAGTGGTCCCAATTTCTAAACAGACGGCCAAAAGTCGAAAGCCGTATTTGAATTGTCTGAAAGGTTGTACTCAGGGGTTTTTCGGGGTCGCTGATTACGAATTCGAAGTCAATATTCAGAAAAACAAAATGGCGGGTACAATATGGCGCACAATTTCTTAAAAAACGTATTTGATTTGGCTGAAACATCGAAAAACCCGTTTATCGATAATAACTCGATAACTATTCGACAGATTCGAGTCTGAATCTGCAGCTATCCTCCGCTAATTTTTGGATATGTTTAAAAGAAGTGTCTAAGCAAGAATTTCCATTTTGTTTTGAGCGGGATCTGATGGGAGTATTGACCTGTTGCTTTTTCTAACACGATTTTTATACCCGTTACTCGTAGAGTAAAAAGAGGTATACTAAAGTCGTGCAAAGTAACTATAACAGGCAGAAGGAATCATTTCCGACCATATAAAGTATATATATTCTTGATCAGCATCAACAGCCGAGACGATATAGACTTGTCCGTCCATCTTTGTCTGTTGAACACCCAGATCTCAGGTGGTAAGAGAGAAGGTTTTACACTAATATGGGACAAATTTTTTTTTTTGTTTCAAAGTTTGGTTCTAATTCCCGCCCCCCGCAATTTGGAAAAAACGGTTTATCTTATAGTTTTAAAAAAAAACATTTGTACCTTCTACAGATAGTGATTAGTAATGAATCGATTTGGCGAGAGAGAAATGATAAGATCGGATGAACGGTTCTCCATAGTTATGAGCAAACGAGAGCGTAAGTTAAAGTCGGCTCTAACCGACTTCCGACGATGACTAATTACCCGTTCTCCATAGAAAAAACATTTTTTGACAGTGTACCCCCTTGCTTTTCGTGGTGCACCATATCCAAAGAAGTATAAGCATGCCGCATTTCAATTGGTGGTAGCGGGGAGGGTTCTAGTTCTCTTTTTTTGCTTATAACGACCGTATTCATCTATTTTATCATTCGGAATCGTTCATTTTCCCCATCATTGTCTCTAGGAAGGTTTGAACCCTCTATCTTCAAAACATTGTTGAAGATAAATAGCGGCTTCAAATTACGGGGGCGCAGAAAGAAGCACTAGTGACGCTTTCGTCCCGCAATGCTCTGATGCCCTTCTCTTCACACCTGGTGATCCCAGCCACGTGTCGAAGAAGATGTGTCATACTTTTATGGTCGGAAATGATTCCTTCTGCCTGTTTGCTTTTACACCAATTAGATACCCCTTTTTCTCTACTGGAATGAGTATAAAAATAGAATCCAACCCCCACTCTCACCTCCCAAGCTAAAAAAATGTTGCATGCTTTTTTCATGCACTGTTAAACTGTTTTTGGGTATATCGAAGTCGGTTAGAGCCGACTTTAACTTGCTCTCGTTTAGAGTGTAACCAAGAAAAACCGTATCCTTTTATTAATGACTCACTATTTGATGCATTGTAATAATAATTTCGACGCACCACATTCAAATTGTACAGATTTTCTGGAGTAGAATCCATTTTGTAGAATCCAAATCGGTTAACTTTTCGTGATTTGATACGCTTCTGAACGTGGTGTTATTTTCGATGCATGATGAGTAAGCGTTGAGACACACTCGACGCTCACGAACGGTGTTCATACCTAAGCCAGGTAGGGCCATTTTCCCTTATTAACGGTCACAATACAAACAGAGATGTACAAACCAGATGTACACTACAACTGTTGACCGTTAAAATCTCTCAAAATATACTTCGTTTCGACTTTTTGTCAAGCTTTTTTGGGATTCTGGACCATAGTGCAGCGTCAGAACCATACAGCTTTGATTCTCGGCACAAACTGAATTTGTTAACGGTCGGCTTGCCGTCTCTGCTCTCTTTTACGCTTATCTAAATTGGCAATGCTTGACAGAACAGGGATGCCAGACCCAATTCCAGAGTTATATCGATATCTGAGTCTTAAAGTATTTTTAAGACAACAAGTGATCAACAATTAACGATCACACCGAAAACTGTATAAAATGGACGAGACAGACAGATAGAAAAACCTTTCCCTAACTCTGATTTGCGAAACA